>JBAJFG010000420.1:0-110864 GCA_037903475.1 Ancylostoma caninum
AATTCCATGAAACTCCATCCCACAAGACAATCCATCCCCATGAACGAATGGGTACGGAAGCTTGCTTTATTTTTCAAACCTTGCTTCAGTGCAAACTAACCCTCACAAGCCATCCTGCCCCAGCGCCAAAAAGTACCTCGCGAAATTCTCAAATGAGATGAGCCCTCTTCATATTAGCCACGTGGAATCTAGCGTCTCAATAGCAAAGAGATCCTAATTCCAAAGTTAGTTGAGAGAAACTCAGTAATGCTTCTACTATTCACTAATTTTTATAGAAGCAAATAACGTGCTACCAGCATTTCAGAGTCGAGCCATGAACCATACCTGAGAAGTTGAATCAGGAAAAAAAAAACAATGACCATACCGTACGAGTTAGCCTTGAAAATGTCGAGGAATAGAATCCATCGTTCCCACGCCACTGCTTCGACTGGTAAAGGCCAGGGTCGGGGTCGACGTTGGAAAAATTCCAAGCTGATTTGTGCGCCAAGAAGCGGTACTGAAACAGAAACAAGGCTTGCCCAGTTTTCGGAGTAAAGCGTTATTGAAATACGTACAGCCGCAAAGCAGTTTATGAACGTACAGCGAACATTTCCACCGCAATGAATTGGAGAGTGTCAAAAGTAAAAGAAAGAAATGAATACAAAACGGTGGTAGTGCTTGATGAAATTGCTTTAATATGCATTTGTCTAGCATTGTTCAACTGTAACATTTTTCTACAATTCACAGCTTTGCAACCTCTCAAATCATTTCAGAGAGTCGAAATAATCCCATTCTGCACAGTTATCTGCTCTAAAAAAATGTTCTATCCTCTTCCAACGCTGCAAATGTTTAGGATTAACGTGTTGGAAACAGGTCCTTCTTTCGCAAGTTTCAATGAGACTTGGACACAACCCCTTCTCTATTTTGTTCACAAACATATAGCATTTAAATTGCAACAGAACTCTTCACTTTCATCAATAATGACAGAACTAGTGGATTTTGGGACTGTGACGTTTACCACTAGGTAATCTGAGTCGGAAAACGTATGTAATTTGCTTACTTTAACACAGCGCTCTAAAAATAACCAGCATCCAACACTCAATGATGACCGGGAGAATACACCGTCAATCAATTTTTTTTGTGAACGGATGTTTGCATGTTTCCATCCGTTATTTTCTGTGGTGACACGATCACGTGAAGACAATGCAACATTAAAAATGCACGCTAAAACAAAGAAACAAAAGATGTGACATTCAGTTTCGATTAGAGAATAAAATCGAATTATGTGGCTCAGAATGGACAAGAAGATTGCTCACTTGCTGATTCAGCTAGGGTTGGGCTGCTCAATGGAGTGTGCCGACGTGGAGCAGCAGCCTTCACAGTGTTGTCAAGCTCGACAAGAAACGGTTGGATTTCCTTCTCGAGCTGATAAGACAACTCATCGCTGTTGATCTTCACCTGAAAAAAAATCAAACATAAAGAAAAAAGATGGGTCTTACAATTAGTTAGTTCCCGACTTAGATACAATATATTACCTACTGCTGAAGCTTCATGAAAAAATAATTGCCGCTTCGTAAGCAACATTAGGAGAAATAACAATAGTCCATGCAAAGTACCAAAACATCCCAAATCTTCTAATTAGGCGCTGTGTAGGAAAGTTACTCAGCGTTTTAGCCATGATTTCGAAATAGACACTGCATTTCTTAACAAATCATCAAGTTACCCCTATGATCTTTACTAACTCATCACTTAAGAAAAACCCTCCATTATTAATGACACGGCTTTTGCGAAGAAGTATCGTTTATACCGAAATTGACCGCAATCGTGAAGCACCCACATGGAGCTAGAAGTTTTACGGATTTTTCTTTAAAAGCTTCATCGGTGTGCCCATGGAATAATGCCAAAGGAATCAGAAATAGTACAGGGAATGCGCCACATTACGCATACAATGCCACTGTCTTTTCAAACGCTCTCTAACTGGAAGGCGGCACTTAGATAGCCGAGATGTTAGGTGCAGCGAGGCTTTTTGCAGACCGATCATATCAAAAATGCTTCCGCTCAGAACTATCTTTGTGCTCTCAGAGGATTTAGAGTCCTTCCCATTTGATGAGAATTGGGGAAATCAAGGATTCAACAGCGAAAATAAAGTCTTAAAAGATCTATAATCGATAACAGTCAGAAGTAAGAGAGGTTCTTCAAAACATTTTTGAAGTAAAACTGTTTAGTAAATTCATTTCATTAAGTAGCTGCACATATTTGTAAATTACTGGGACTTCGCAAATGAACACAAAATCCTAGAAAGATTTTGTAGTTTGTGAAAAAGTGAACAGATGAGAAAAATGGCCAAGAACAATCTTATCACTCTATCATGACAATCACTACCAAGATTAGACCATTGCATTGATGTCTTAGTGTCAACAGTAACTGGGAAGCGTGCTCGCTTCTCTTCGTGCCAGATATCACGGGTAACTAAGGACCCGCACCCTCTCTAACTGTGCGCCATGAACAGCAACTACACCGACTCTTATCTGATCTATAGCAACTCCAACAACAGTGCGCAGCTGGATTCAAAGAAGAAATCATTGTCACTGGACGTCATACCAATATGCGTGTTTTGGATAATACATCATTGTATGGTTGTACTATACATGTACGCATTGTGTGTGTAATACAAATGTGAGCCAATACCACACCCCACCTCTCCCAAGGGATGATAAGGGTGAAAAACTCCTCACTATAAGAAGGTGAAGCGGACAGCGTTAGTCACTCCATTTTTGGGATGTGTCACACATTCAAAAAACTCCAATTCATGATCGTTGAAGCATTTTTTTACATGCTGCGCCCTGTACAATGTTTCGCGGAGGAAACCCGATAAATAAGTCAGCGGCTAACCCTTCGAACAAATATGTGTAGTACCAGGCTTCCATCCCCCGCCCTCCCACCCACCCCAGGAATAGAAGGCCCGACTGACCCAGGTCGGGGACAGAACTATAAACCTTGAAGCGCCAAGGGCACCTTTGCCACTGCACTGCGCAGGCCGATATCAATGAAAAAAGTAAGAAATGAGTATTTTGCTTATTTCCGGCAGTTTACAAACACTCGACCTTCTACTTCGTTCAACATCCTTAAATAGGCTTTGAAAGAAGCTCATGCTTTCTCTATTCTACTCGACAGCATTTCAATCCCTTTTTCGGCGGAGCTACAACTTAACCCCCACTGGCACGACTTTTGTGTGGCAAAGGCGCGCCTAGCAAGTTCATACGACCTCGCCTGATACTCACGTGCCACTCACGAGACTCCGCCTGCCAACGATCGTTTGTTAGCGCGATCAGCTGACGTCGGAGTGCGAGCGGCGCGCTGTGTTCTCCGCGATCCACATGGTCTCTACCAAGGAAGCGGCTAGGGGAGCTTTCTAATTGCTCGCATAACGCATATACCAGAAACGGCGGAACATCGTCACATCTTTCTGCAAGATGTTAAACAAGAAGTTTAGAAGACTTGAGCAAGAAGATGAGGATGAAAAAGCTATCGAATAAAACTCACGTAAGTTAGGTCGATGTTCTCACATTCGACTTCCTTAATACCGAGAGAACCCAGCGAGTAGTTCGAATCGCCCTTATATTGGAACTAAAAACAGAGTTTGAAATTACGTCCACTCCACTTAGGAGATTGAAAGAATCACAAACGACAGCTGTTTATCCAGCTCTCCACAGCGGGGACAGCGCGATTTTTTTTTCCAGCAGGCGAGCCGCATGAGGCGGAATTCGCACAGCATTTGCAAGACAAGTTAAAGTGCAATTGCTGCAAACGACGACAAAATGCTGCTATTGATCGGTAGTTTCCGGGAAGCGCTAATCTATACGCGAAGGGAGCAAAAGCAAGAACTGAGACGTGTTGTCAATGTTAAGATGGGTGCTGACACTGCTGTCTCTTCGAACAACCTTGCACAAAACCTTTTGTCGAACACACAAGGTTGCGCAATGCAGACAGAAAGGTGCGTTGATATCAGATAAAAAAAATTGAGTGGTCGTAAAGGTGAGTAGGAGCAAACACTGGTTACGAAATGCTTGTAAAATAAAGCTTGAAATCAGGGCAGACAATGGATGAATGAACATAGAAAAACGCGAAGAATTTGAGCAGGGAAAGCTGATGCTTTTCAGAAAGCGAAATTAGATGGATATATACGTACCTTGGCAACACTCCTATGAGTAAGCAGTGAATGGAAAATGCAGGAGACAGCGTCGTTCACTTGGCGAAGCTCTAGACTCTGAAAAACAACGATTAAAAATAGAAAGGACACCATGGATCCACTGGAGGTGGGCTTTTCTATAGTACAAAAGCTATGTGGTAGAGATCAAATGGATTAAGAACTAAATCGACTAACCAAACGATACTCCTGCTGCCGGGCATTCATGCGACTGTGCACTGACTGAGGCGAATTCGCAAGTACAGCTGTAGGTGGGCAGAGCGCAGAGAAGCGAGGCGCCGCGAGGGACGCAGAGCAGCGCAAGCCGCCACCCGCCTATCGACGGGGGGACCCGGGGCAGAAGCAGCTGAGTGCAGCCGGGTGCACCCAGTGCACGGGGGTCACGGACGGATCGATGTGGCCGCAAGGTGCGAGCGACCTTGGGGAGGGCAGGCGGTGAAACGCTGAATCGAGATCGATCGATGTTTGAACCCGATTCCCCCGCAGTTCATTGTTGGCTCATCACCGGGGTCATCCGAAATGTAGCCTTCTTTCTCCTTACGAGGTTGCTGGGAAGGTTAAAATACAACAATTCACTTCACATGACCATTTGCACTCGCCGCCGATTTGTAGATTAGTTGTGTAGGTGCCTTTAGTCTGTTAGCTCAAAGAGGACAGATGGAATGACTTTGTCTGCAGTTACGACCTCAGCATGGTGTCGGCCAACTGATCTAATTTTTTTACACATTTTTCTGTTTTGAAATGTATGTGGTGTGATTCCTTACATTTTGGTGTCTCCCTACTGCCACTTAGTAAAACCTCCTTCCACGACACATCTTGAGATGTCCATAAATGGATCCAGCGCAGTCGTAACTGCAGACAAAGTCACTCCATCGGCCCTCTCGCAGCTATAGTCTGTCCGAAACGAAGTGTCCGGCCACGCACAAGGGGATCGAGAAGCTGCCACGTTTGCCAGCGCTCCACATCGTCATCCCTGATCTGCGTATCATGTTTCATCGTTATCTTCATGGTATTGACCAATGATTTGGCTGTGACGTGGACGACGTGGCAGCCAACAGCATCCCAGCCGCGCCGCCTCTCGATCCCCGCGTGCGTGGGCGGACTCGTCATTTCGGACAGACTTTAGCCGACTATGCATTGCATTACCAAGCGGCGCGATAGGTCCTAACTGATGCATTTAGCTGAAGGATAGGTTTCCATTTTGGAGCCCTTCTTCCCAGACAAACTTTTGGAACTTCCGCGGAACTTGTTTGGAACTTCCGCATGTGACCAGACGGAGGCTCCGAATAAGCTTCGCGGAAGTTCCGAGCTGGCTCCGCGTTCCGAGCTGGCTCCGTGGAAGTTCCAAAATCGAACAAGAGTGACGTAATTATAGAGTCAGTCATAATCTTACTCTATATAAAGCGCAGACCCCCCCCATCGCCACGCGAGGGATGACAGGTCACGCTGTCATTGATCCACCCGCTTCGCCCCACCTCTTTTGCCCGCCGCCACGGGCTCAATTGCGATAATTGACACGCCCAATGACACGCCCATGTATATGTATGTGTACAACATGGAAATCTTCAATTAGGACATCTAATCTGCAACGAAAACGGAATATCTTGGATCCTTGAAGCAGAATGGGAGAACCACTGATGAAGCAAGTGTGATTTCGCAATCAGAGCCGTGAATCATCCAAATACAGCAGAGTTGTACGGAAATTTTCGCTGCACTCCTTCTAAAGCATCAAGTAGTAATAGCAATTGGAAATAAACGGTCAGGGGAACAAATGATACACTCCATGAGCATAATATTGTGCTTACAAAATAGGAAAAGAACATTTACGCAATTTATTCCTGTTAAAAGCTAATTGTGCCCGAACCATAACAATTTCGACTTTCAGCGCTATCCCAAATGAAAACGACTTGACCACGTGAAGACCTGTGTTGCTACTCATATAAAGGACCATGTAGAAGCTCTTTATATTGAACATAATAAGAGTTAACCTCCAAACCGTTTAGGAGCTACGCAGCTTCGCAGAAAATCACTGTCATTCGCGAAGCGCGGCGAAGCTGCGCTTCGTGTGGATGACAGTGATTTTCTCGAGTTTACCTAGCCCGGAGGTAACGTGGCACACGGGTCCGAGTCAGAGGAGGTTGTAGGGAAAGCGCGGAAGTGGCGCTTGCGACGCCACTGTAACTCCCGTTCCCCCGCCGCTAATCGCTGCCGAAGACCCCGCCCTGAGGGTATAAAAGAGGTGAGATCAATCCCTTGGGGTTCGGCAGATAGTTTCCCCTCACCCCGCCCACCCCGTTTTATGTTGTAGTCCTTTTCTAATTTTTTGGTGTACTCGCCTTGCCTTTTTTTCGCCTCTTTTCTACCCTCGGGGCGGGGTTTTCGGCAGCGATTAGCGGCGGGGGAACGGGAGTTACAGTGGCGTCGCAAGCGCCACTTCCGCGCTTTCCCTACAAGGTAACGTGGCACACGGGTCCGAGTCAGAGCGCCGCGAAGCGGCGCTCTGGCTCGGGGTAGTTTTTTTTTCTAGAGTTTACCTAGCCCGGAGGTAACGTGGCCCACGGGTCCGAGTCAGACCGAGCTCTGGCTCGGTTCTAGTAATAAGGTAGAACGGAAAACATGGAGTGATGAACATCTCCACGCGCCCCGATGCCAAAAATCGTAGGATCATGAATCCCACCACAAATCGTTCCACCACGTAGCACTAGTTACAGCACCATTGCTTTCGTTTCCTGAAGACGAGCTTCAAGTAGGTCTGCCCTCTGACTGTGCTACTTATCTGCGTCAGGTTTTAAAATCAATGATAACATGGAAAAATTCCTCTTTGGTAAAAATGTCAAATTTTCGTATTTATGGGAATAATCCCAGGGGTACATCTTTCTGACATGAGCTTTACCCGAAATTCGACTTTTACAGATGTCATTATTGGAGCATTCCGATTTGAATTTCGAGGAAAAAAATAGCGTGGAAATTTTCTTATTCTACCATGACTTCTTATTTGTCTAGCTGAAGTCAGTCAAGAACATGTCACTATAAAAATGGACGAAAACATGCCATTTGATCTGTTAGTTTCTTGGATCATTCCATCTGTCTCGAAGCTCCGCGAAAGTTCCGAAAAGTGTCAAGCTGCGCGGAAGTTCCGAAGCTACTTTTTCTCTGCGTCTTCATCCGGACTTGCGCGGAACTTCCGAAGAAATCGACGAGTGACGTCATATTTCCGCGGAAGTTCCGAAAATCGGGCTCCAGTAGTAAATCAAGCTCCGTGGGAGTTCGGAAAATTGACAAGTTTCGCGGAAGTTCCGAAAGTTGTCTGGGTTCAACGACGGTCTCTTGCCGCTGCTCAGTCTAGAATACACTCGAGCCGCTTGTAGCACTTGTCAATAAATCTGGTGCCAACTGTACATTGCGTTGGTACAGCATTGCTGTCGCCAAGGTGATGTCGCACCATAACTTGCCAGGTAGTGTCGAGCACCGACATTAGAAAATTACTATTTATACTCTCATGAGACCTATTTAGAAATCGTGCTTTGCATCGCTATGCATGGGTTTGCATGGGATTGAGAAAATCGCGGGTTCTTCGTAGGTGTAGCACAGGATGTTTTCGGATTTGTGGTCGCATGGATAGCATAGATATGGATGAGTCTTGCATGAACAATTACTGGTCCCCGGCATCTGCCACTGCACGGCTCCTAGGTTTGCTGACTTATGGCTAGAAGTGCTCCGATTTAACGGATATTTGCGTATAGGGCTATCATGACTTAAAGGGCTTAGTGTGTCACGTGTGTGTGTGTGCGTGTGTGTGTCAGTGTGTGTGAAACGAAATTCGAGGGCGTGGCCTAGAGTGAAGAAAATGTTCTACACCGGGTCCACTGTTGCTGTAGGAGTGCGCCGGCGTCCAAAAGTGGGGAAACGCCTGGAGTCGGGTCCAACGGTGTGATAAGTGTGCGCCAGCGTCCAAAAGTGGGGAAACGCCGGGAGTCGGGTCCAACGGTGTGATAAGGGTGCGCCGGCGTCCATGAGTGGGGAAACGCCTGGAGTCGGGTCCAGCGGTGTGATAAGGGTGCGCCGGCGTCCAAAAGTGGGGAAACGCCTGGAGTCGGGTCCATAAGTGGGGAAACGGTGGGTCCAGATAAGGGTGCGCCGGCGTCCATGAGTGGGGAAACGCCTGGAGTTAGGTCCAACGGTGTGTGGTGCGCAGCCGTCCCGATTTCTGCATAAGGGGTACGCTTACCCTGTTTTGGCGGACCCTCCCACCTAAGTCATCTAGATGTACATTGTTTCCTTTCGTATCCGTGTTCTCTTCCCATTCCGTTTGTGTCTGAATGAACCACTCCCTCCTTTCCGTTTATATACACCGGTGGACCCTTATCACTTGAATTACCACAACAACAGGTTGAGCCTAAACCATTTCAAGATAACATTTGCACTGAATTGGTTACACTCAATTCTTCACGGCCACTAACTTCGCTTATATGGGAGGGCATAACTTTGTTCATATGGGGAAAAGCTGCCATCTACGGGATTGAGGGCCTCTCAGGATAGCGATAGAACGGCGTGGAAGGATACACGGTTTTATTAATCCATTTACGCTTTTGTGTTTGCTTTCAACGTGCAGTATGGGAGCGAAGCGAGCACCTATAGAAGTCTGGAAGTCCGGCGTTAGCCGGACGGCCAGACTAGTTTACATATACCTACTATACCAGTCTGGCCGTCCGGCTGACGCCGAACTTCCAGATTTTTACTGATGCTTGCTTCGCTCGCATACTGCGCGTTGGAAGCAAACACAAAAGTGTAAATGGATTGGTAAAATCTGTATCCTTCCACGAAGTCCTATCGCTCTCCTGAGAAGCCCCTGATCCGGTAGGTGGTAGCTTTCCCTCATATGAACGAAGCTATGCTCTCCCATATGAGCGAAGTTAGTGGCCGTGAAGAATTGAGTGTAACCAATTCAGTGCAAATGTTATCTTGAAATGATTTAGGCTCAACCGGTTGTTGTGGTAATTCAAGTGATAAGGGTCCACCGATGTATATAAACGGAAAGGAAGGAGTGGTTCATTACGACACAAACGGAATGGGAAGAGAACACGGATGCGAAAGGAAACAGAGTATATATAGAGGGTCCGCCGAAACAGGCTAAGGGTACCCCTCATGCAGAAAAAGATCCGCCTAGCGAATTCCTATTACGTGTGGACGCCGGCGCACACTTATCACACTGTTGGACCCGACTCCAGGCGTTTGCCCACTTTTGGACGCCGGCGCACCCTTATCACACTGTTGGACCCGACTCAGGCGTTTCCCACTTTTGGACGCCGGCGCACCCTTATCACACTGTTGGACCCGACTCCAGGCGTTTCCCCACTTTTGGACGCCGGCGCACCCTTATCACACCGTTGGACCCGACTCCAGGCGTTTCCCCACTTTTGGACGCCGGCGCACCCTTATCACACTGTTGGACCCGACTCCAGGCGTTTCCCCACTTTTGGACGCCGGCGCATCTTCCAAATCGCGGTATACCCGTCGCCCTATACTTTCCCTTCCGTTAGAGCTTCTCCTCATTCTTTGAACCTCACCATACCCGTCCCTATCATCATGTTGACCTCGCAGTTAACATCAGTGACCAATCAGAGAATTTCGTTTCACACACACACACACACACACACACACACACACACACACACACACACACACACACACACACACACACACACACACACACACACACACACACACACACACACACACACACACACACACACACACACACACACACACACACACACACACACACACACACACACACACACACACACACACACACACACACACACACACACACACACACACACACACACACACACACACACACACACACACACGTGACAGACTAAGCCCTTTATTATAAGTCATGATTATGGGGTACGCACAACAGTTGCTGGTCTTTTGCCGTTTTTACAGCTGGAGCTTCACTCCGCTGCTCCAGAAATCCGTGGACTATGATGAAAGGAACTGGGTCGGGCAGTGCTGGAAGTCGCTGACTCTGGCAAATCGTTTCTCGCTCAATAGACATTCTTGTAATCTGAAAACCGGCGCTTGGTTAGAGCTTGATATGTGCTACATATTGCGCAATCAGAAAATTTTCGGCGAGCTCTTCGCCTTTTCGGAGAGTTCGACCAACAAAATTAAGACGCCCTTCGCGGTATGGCAGTGGTGTCCAAATTTGGTTAGTCTCATGCAACGTTATTCCAAAAATCCACCAATTAGTGTCCGAAGCTGTAGAAGTTTGTAGCCACTATGGGAGAAATTCCACTTCAATTCGCTTCAACTCCGCAGAGAAAAACGGAATAATCAAAATTTTGGGTTACCAAGTTTGGTGTCTGTGCTTGAGACCGCTCGACAATAGAATGGGGAAAGAAAGTACCAGGAAGAATAAGAATGACCTCGAGATTACCCCGTCCAAATTTGGTTAGTCTCATGCAACGTTATGGGAAAATTATTACTCATGCAAGGGCAGTTACCGAATTCGCATTCTTGAAGGGCTTATTCCGGAATTAATTATATCTTCAGTTTAAGTTACAAAAATAGGTCTCACACTCCAGAATGTTTGCGAGATCATGCGGTTTAAAATAGTATCTAGACATGCGGGAAATCTAATAGGTATCCATTTATTAGAAGCCTTTGAAAATGCCTGTGCGAAAACAGCGGAAACTTATGTTACAACCTAATAGATACGGTGACTACCTTGTACGGCAAGCTCTGCTGTGGTACACGTATAAATAATGTCCACTGCACAATAATATCTATATGTAAAACATGTAAACACTTTTTTTCGAAAATCTGGACAGCGCGCGTGGGCGCCAAATTCAAACGATAGAAATGCATGTGTAAGCAAGTTGCTGGAGCAGGGGCCCTGGAAACATGGGACACCATCCGAAAGGGGCGGAGGGCTTACGGCACTGTTCACCTGATAGTATCGATCCGGATATCGATTTATTGATCGATTTTATCAATTTTCCTCAGTTTAGCTCCAATCCGAATCGAAATGGGCATACCGGGTTAATTCCCCACGGTGATCACAAATCTTAAGGTCACTTTGCACCGCGTGGTTATTGGTTTACTGGTTTTTCGCAAGTTGTGCTACAGGCATGGCGGAACTGTCCTCATAGGGGTTTTTCACCACGCCCATCACGAATCTGATGGCCACCTTGCACCGTGTGATTACATGATTTATTGATTTTCCCATGTTGTGCTGCAGGCGTGCCGGAACCGTACCCGGAGGGGTTCTTTACCTCATGGTCACAAGAATGACAACCGTCTTGCATAGCCGCTATCGATTGATTCACTAATGATTCACCAATAGTCACCGCCGGTTGAATGGATGTGGATCTCAATTCTCACTTATTAAGCACACTGCTGACCATAGCCAGACAAGGAGGTTCAAATCACGTATGCCTCAAAACGAACCAGTATACAGGGTGCGTGAAAAGTATTGACCGCCTTGTGTGACACATGAATTATGTCGAAAATCGAGATTGAATAGAAGACCAAGGGTGACCATTCTGTTGCCTAGGATCTTGAGAACAATGTAAAACTAAGACACACATTTATTCAATCCGTTTTATCTCGATTTTTTTCCAGTTGTCAACAGACAAGACGGAAGAAGGCTTCACTACTGCTATGCAAGTAGTCCTCTTTGACTTGATTCAGAATTTTTTCTGAAAAGCTTTTGTGGAATGGAACAGTGCTAAGAAATAGCATATGTTAGGCCACCCACAGATGCACTAATGAAATATACCAGCTACTCCCATCAATGCTATGATTTAATCGTGAAATGATGCTTCTGCTTCTTCCAGGTTGTTAGGTGAATCTTTTTTATTATTGGCCTAGCGTTTCGACGAGAACGTCTTTGTCAAAGGCCTGAAAGTGGTGTGGAGTTCAAATTCACGTTCTTAGCCACCAAATGTTTCCTTCCTCCTGGCTAGTCCGGCATTGTTCTGGACTCACCAAAGAGAACCACTCTTAGGGGTAAGGCGAACCAACCTCTAGAATCCACCGCTTTTTGAATGTTCGCACCGATGCAGACACTCTTCGCGAACGACTGGGTGTCACTGTGCACCATAGATGGTATATAAGTGCGATTATCGCGTCAATATACGGCTTGCATAGTGATAGGAAAGGAAGAAAGTCATTAGTGATTGACAGACATTCGTTGCGGTTGTTCATGCTCGGATTCCTTGCGGATATCCAGAGGATATCTTCTAATGCCTTCCTCGCCGTGATA
This sequence comes from Ancylostoma caninum, assembly GCA_037903475.1. Taxonomy (NCBI): domain Eukaryota; kingdom Metazoa; phylum Nematoda; class Chromadorea; order Rhabditida; family Ancylostomatidae; genus Ancylostoma; species Ancylostoma caninum. The sequence continues at coordinate 12,462 of JBAJFG010000420.1, forward strand.
TCCGTCTCGCAGCTCAATATCGTACACATCACATCAAATTCAGAACCGTTGTGTTTTTCGTGCTTGTGTTTTCCGAGCGGAGATAGTAGGCTTCCGCGACGCTTACTAGCCAAATGTTCTTTAACGCGAATGCTGAGCATTCGGCCAGTTTCTCCTATATATAACGCGCCACAGTTCAAACATGTAAGTTGATAAATTACCCCTGCCTTCGAACAATCTCCGGTTTTACCATGTGGACAGACTATGCAATCAGTTGATATGCACTGCTTATCGTAAAGTCTATTCCGAACCAACTGTTTCTTGATGTCATCATTAGGAATGCTCACTAAGGTAACATCGTTGTGCAGGTGAGCTCGTACCAGACATCGTCGTATGTCTGCTGCCATTTCGTCGGAGATGAAGGGAAGACAGAGGGTAAGTTTATCTTCGTGTGCGCTGTGCCGGGTCTCGAAGCGTCTTGATTGGAATCGATGAGCTATTGTGTACCCGTTGGTGCGCGCAATATTGGAAGCTAACAAGAGCGATTCCTGGCGCTCGTTCTCTCCACTGCTAACCTGCCGTGCGGTCCTGAACATGTTACCTATAACCGCGCGCTTGATAGACGTTGGATGTGCAGACGTTGCATGTACCAGTATGTTCTTAGAATCGGCCTTGCGATACCACTTCACTTTCATCATGCCATTGGACAACTTAATCTGGGTGTTAAGGTAGGGCAGCCAGCCGTCTTTGGGGGTTTCACGTGTTAACTTTATGTGTTCCGACCGTCGATTGAGGATCTTATGAATTGCGCGAAATGACCGCGAATGGCTCTATACGCATATCTGTGAGCGACAAAGGAGGCGAATTCGTAATTGTTCCGCAGACTCTTGATTATAGGTAACATGTTCAGGACCGCTCGACAGGTTAGCAGTGGAGAGAACGAGCGCCAGGAATCGCTCTTGTTAGCTTCCAATATTGCGCGCACCAACGGGTACACACTAGCTCGTCGATTCCGATCAAGACGCTTCGAGACCCGGCGCAGCGCACACGAAGATAAACTTACCCTCTGTCTTCCCTTCATCTCTGACGAAATGGCGGCAGACATACGACGATGTCAGCAGACTACGACGATGCTAGATGACGATGATGTACGAGCTCACCTGCACAACGATGTTACCTTAGTGAGCATTCCTAATGATAACATCAAGAAACAGTTGGTTCGGAATAGACTTTACGATAAGCAGTGCATATCAACTGATTGCATAGTCTGTCCACATGGTAAAACCGGAGATTGTTCGAAGGCAGGGGTAATTTATCAACTTACATGTTTGAACTGTGGCGCGTTATATATAGGAGAAACTGGCCGAATGCTCAGCATTCGCGTTAAAGAACATTTGGCTAGTAAGCGTCGCGGAAGCCTACTATCTCCGCTCGGAAAACACAAGCACGAAAAACACAACGGTTCTGAATTTGATGTGATGTGTACGATATTGAGCTGCGAGACGGATATCACGGCGAGGAAGGCATTAGAAGCGCTCTGGATATCCGCAAGGAATCCGAGCATGAACAACCGCAACGAATGTCTGTCAATCACTAATGACTTTCTTCCTTTCCTATCACTATGCAAGCTGTAGATTGACGCGATAATCGCACTTATATACCATCTATGGTGCACAGTGACACCCAGTCGTTCGCGAAGAGTGTCTGCATCGGTGCGAACATTCAAAAAGCGGTGGATTCTAGAGGTTGGTTCGCCTTACCCCTAAGAGTGGTTCTCTTTGGTGAGTCCAGAACAATGCCGGACTAGCCAGGAGAGAGGAAACATTTGGTGGCAAAGAACGTGAATTTGAACTCCACACCACTTTCAGGCCTTTGACAAAGACGTTCTCGTCGAAACGTTGGGCCAATAATAAAAAGATCTACCTAACAACCTGGAAGAAGCAGAAGCATCATTTCACGATCATCGAAATGCCCAGGTTCAAAAATCAGAGGACATGGAGATTATTGCTATGATTTAACTTTGTTTCCGTATTTGTTAACGGTGCAGAGGAGGTTCCTATCATTTTTTGTGGTTCTAGCGCCAAAATCTACATATGGCTCAAAAATGGTATTCGGCGGAAGCGCACTGGCCGTGGGATTAAATATGGGTTTAGAAGTGGGCCGTTTCTTTTCTGAGAATATTTTTCTCTGGCTCACAACGTAAAAGACAGCGAAAGAGTGTTGCACTAGAAACTATTTGTGAGCCATTCAGTTCCAAGATAGTGACCACCTTACTCCTCCAGTTACAAACCATTAGATCGTATCACATGTGCACTTTGAAGGAGAAAGCATGTGCTACACCGGACCGCAGTACGGAGTTGCGTGTGGATGGTTCAGAAGAAACAAAGGATGAAATCAATGACTGTCCCTACGGCGCATCACTTATATCTTCCTTTGTGTTTTCCGTAGAGCTGCTCTCAAGAGTGGAAATAAAATGAGACGGGTATAGTCTCATATTGTTCGCTATATTGTTTTCTGCATGTTATGGAGAAACTGGTCACATTTATGCGAAATACTGGGGTTCTCACGAGACATTTCAAGCGGTCAATATTTTTCACGCACCCTGTATTTGCGGCACTTACTATTCCTCCTCTGGTAACTGTGCAGCACGAACGCAGCCCAATCGGCGTAATGGTTCGAGTAAAAACCCTTGCAGAAATGTTCCTAATTGCTACCATCCTCCCCTCAATTGCTGCTCTGGCTTTCGTCCCTTTAGCAGCCATTGCTGAGGGATGGCAGCTACTGAGGAGAGGATGGCAGCAACTGGAAACAGCTGCTGCTTGGGTTTCTACTCAAACCATTACGCCGTTCGGGCCGCATTCGTTGCATTCTGCACAGTTATCAGATTTTGTGCACAACCATTATCGATTGATTTTATCGATTTTTCATACGTTTCGTTCCAGCCTGGTGTGACGAAGATATAGGGGGTATCTGGCACGATGAACATGAGTAAAGGCTTGAGCAAAACCCTTGGAAATACATTGACGAAATCAATGAATCAATGCCTGCGCGCGAAATGTTCATTAGTCACACCAATCACATGGGCCTTGAAGGCAGTCCATGTATGAAAATTATCGTGACGTGAACGAAGACAGTTTTCACACCTAATATTTCGAATCAAGCAACTAGTAGAATAGAGGATTCAAGAATAATTAATAGTTGAAAGTTTCTGGGAACGGAGTTTTCAATTATTCTGAGTTTTGAGTATTCCCTGTAAAATCACAAGCAGCGACAAGTGACACATCCCTTCTATTATAATTGGCCAGTACGATCTCTCAGAAACTTTGGTGCACCGGTGCCGCTCCACATGGACGCAAATCACGGAAACGTTCTAGAGCTTGCTCCCATTGTGCCCCAGTACGCGAAAGTTACTGCACGTGGCGTAGGTGCCGTCCCAAGATGGCATCTGCGTGCATAGGTGGCACCGTTTCGGCCTCACATCGGGTAGACATGACCGAGAAATATCCGGTAACGGCGCAGGAAAAGTGCCCACATCAATGATTCTGCGTCCCATTCACAACATAAAGTGGCGCCGGTCCGGGATTTTTACGGTCGCCAAGACAGGTTTCTCATTGGCGCCCATATTGGGGCAGCATATATGCCCCGAACTTTCTAAGATCCTACCCATTCCACATGTGAGCCTAAAAGCAACGACTTCGCTGTTGGAGAAACATAGATGAGCACTTTTCGTATTATTTTCCTTGCTATTTCTGGGATTCTTGTCAGATGATCCATTCTGAGCTGCTTTTTGCAAGCGACACCCACTCTCAGCAATATCCGCTGCTGTTATTTGGGACGAGAAGTCGCGAACGGTCTTCCAGAAGAAGCTCGTGGTGCTCAAAAGCGCATGTTCTGCGCCTCGATTTTTGGCCAGAATTTGCTTCCGAGGGGTGGCAGAATTTTCGATAACTTCACAAGGTAACGGTTTGCTAGACACCATGTTCTCTAAAAAATTGCTTCACGGTTGCCATGCCCTGGAAATCTTACTTTAAAAGAAAAAACTGCCAAAAATTACGACATAAATACGACGATCTTCTTCTTACTCACTTCACATTTTTCCGAGTTCTGAGCGGAGTGCGTCAGAAATCTGCGCATACTACAAGCAGGTGTCCACGTTAATCGCGGGTTTTGTGTAATCCACCTCGATTCATGTAATGTTTTCACCTCAATTTGGATTAAACTGTATTCAACTACATCATCACCAAATTGGGACGAGTCGAAGACTGATCTAACCGACCACTTCCCTCCATTCTGATGCGAAAGAGGTAGCGCTCTTTTCCTTTGAAATCCATATAATTTTGCCTGGACATTCTATGACACCCAGATGTGATTTGTAGAGCAAAGTGAGCTCTTTGATTTTGTGTGGATGAAAAATCACCCTTGCACATAGTAGTCGTAAGGTAATTGAAAATGTTCATAGACCTCGTTTTCAATTTCGCGGATTTCGAGGATTCCTTTAAACACCACAAGCAATGCAATCCAAAACATCTTTTAATTTTTGTAATTGAGCAGGAAAACACTACCTACGACACATCTGAGCTCTTCTGCAATAGCATCGCATTGAGAAAACGTACTAGGAGCCCCCTTCGAAGCGTTTCCTCCATTATTGGTGAGATTCCCTGCTGGAATAGATTTTCTCGTCCACGCCGTGTTGGCACGCGACCGCATCCCACGCATCTTGTCTGGCCAAATGGTACAAAACAAGCAAGGTTGAACTATTACAATAATCAGTTATTCTCCTGTTTTGCATGAAATACCTTGAATTTGGGCCAGATATTCCTTAAGAGGACCGGCTGTTCCGGTATTGCATCTCAGAGACACAATGACAACATATTCTTCATATTCCCGCAAAAACACAGTTAGAGAAAGCACATGCTAGACCTGAGCCAAATGATACCAGTGTTTAAATACGAGATGAGATAAAGTAGAGGTAAAAAACCATTGAGATTAAATGCCAAAGACGCAGAATTAGAAGTACGTGTTGTATATACATACATGGAAATACATAAAGATGCAAACGGGTTATAAGAGAGGCTTAGAAATGTAAATTAACGAGTAAGTATTCAGATAGAACACCTCTTCATCGTGGTCCCATCCCTGAAATATTGAACTGCTTCTGGGTGGCACTATACCCTCACACGGCTTAATATATGGCTTGAACGTTTATAATGGAGAACGTTAAAGAACCCACTCGGCGAGAAGGCATTGCTCAAGTGCTCCACTGGATCCAAGCTGAGCTGCTCAAGAAACTCTTCCGCAGAAGATAGTGTGTCTAAGCAAGCAAAATCGGAATTAAAACCTTCCAGTGTAAAAGAATGGAAAGATTTGAGAATCGAGAAAGAAGAAAGCAAAATGTAATACCTCGACTTAATGGGAATCCAGACATGACTGCACACAACTTCCTCATCGTCATTACGAACGCTTGCTCGGATCTATCTAACCTTCAATAATTAATATGCGCTTCCAGAAAATTTGTAATTCACGCCCTATTATAAATGTAAAAGGAGAAAAAGACTGAAAATTCAAATTATAACAACTATGAAACGATCGTATATGACAGCCTACATGATCTGTTTCTGAGTGACCCACCTGACTGCTACTCGAAGACAGATGACGAGCACCTCTACGACCGCCCAAATTTGCCAGAATGACCTTCATGGAATTAGAAACAAATTCACAAAACACTATGTGAACATCATAACTCACTGAGGCCTCCCTTCGTGGGCAATCCGATTCGTGACTTTAAATCATCCGTAATAATGAAAGCAGATGTTGTCAGGTAATAATTGCTATATAATACGTATGTAAAACAAAAACAATGGGGATATACAAGAACAAGAAGCGTAATAGGTGATGTCGTGACCGTATCGTCACGACGGCCCTTTCACTTTGATGTAACTCTTTGTGCGGGCCATCTGCGGCCCGCTAGTTGTATATTTTACCGAGGCGTGGCCGAACAACGGCCACGTCCTCACTCTTCGAATATACACTCACCCGTGTTGTGCGTACGGAATAAAAGTTGTTAGCAAAAGGTTTCCTAACAGAGGGAAAACAAAAGGTGGGCAAAAGAAAGCCCTGAACCACCACAATTTTTGGTGCATCGGCCAAAGTTGCCAAGAAATATCCCGTCCCACCGGACCTGGATAGCAAAGAACAGGTCAAATCCTGTAAGTTAGTGACCTACAATAGGTCCCCATCACGCCAAGCCGAGATGGACACGGTTCTTCACAAGAAACCGATCACAATTAGTGTAAATACACTAAGGACTTTGATTCAAAGCTTCAAAGAGTACACGAAAAAGCCAGCTTTTTCCGATAAAGAGCCAATTCAATATGAGGAGAGCCAAACAGCAGTGGATCTAATAACAGGAGCTCTTCAGCAAATCACAATCGGAAAAGATGAACTAAAATCACTCGTCACACAAATGAAGCAGGATTACGCTTCGCTACATTCTAAGGAAGAAAGAAATAATTTCGCACAACAATTAGAAAATATTGAAAAGGAAACACAGTTCAACGAGGTTATCGGAACAGCCACAGAAATGGTCTATATGCTCAATACACGACTTACAGAGGTCAAGAGCAACCGAAACCGATTGGGACGCAAACTAGGGATCCCAAATCCTTCTGAATCCTATGAAACGAGTTTGATTGGCGGAAACAGAGAAAAGTCAATACCGCAGCCGCTGAATAAGGACAAACTCACAGAACGCGATGCGGAAATTTGCGATAATTCCGAATGGCTCTCGGAAAACTCTCAAAGCAGCTCAGATCAATATCAGAGTACCGACAGCGTTACTTCATGTAACGCAATTAAACCACCCACACTAATGTTACCCAAAATCTATGGAAACGAAGAGGATTTCCCCGAATTCTGGGCAATCTATGAAACTTTAGTACATAAAAGTAGCACGTTGAGTGTCGTGGAAAAAATGTTACTATTGAAGGACAGCCTTAAAGGAAAGTCGGACAGTGCTATCAAGGGAATCCAATTAATACCACAAAACTACAACTGGATGGTGGAAGCCCTCAAGAAGAAGTATGGTAACAAGCCTACAAACAGGGCAAGAATAGTGCAGAGGCTCACTCTTCTACAGCCAGCCAACAAAACGGCAGAAAGCTGCACTTACGTTTTCGACAAAATCACAATGTTAATCAACCAGATGGTCTCGGCAGGCCAAGACATCCGCAAAACAAAGGATGCAATGTGGACCGAAACTATCTTACAGAAATTTCCATATGATATCATAAAGAATGTCCTAATAGCTATCAAAGGGAAAGAGGAAGCAAACATTGAGGATGTAATGGAAGAAATAGAGAAAGAAATTTCTGCAAAAACATACGTCCAGTCGAGAATAAAAGTCCATCAGAAGAAATTTCCGGAACAAGCGATAGAAAGTGAACGCAAACACATTCCGAACACAGGCTCAGTGTGCGCGTTCTGTGACGCAACAGGTCATTACGCAACTCAGTGCAGAACAGTGACAGATGTACAAGCGCGCCGCAATGTAGTAATGGAGAAGAGATTATGTTGGAAATGCTATGCTAGTACACACGGCAGTAAAGATTGTACACGACCAAACTGCCACGCCTGTGGTAGAATGCATCACTTCAGTTTGTGCTTCGCCAACAAGCAGCAGGGATCGAAGAACACATCAACTATGCAACCAGCCTTTCGCAACCGAGATACCAACAATCCCGCAAGCAACAACAGAAAAAGCGGTGAACCTCCAGCGCGAGGGAACATTTATCCAAGAAACAATGCACCAAATGATGCGCGCGTGAAATTCGCACCCACTACGCGCAATCAGGTACCCCACCAGACTCATCTTGGGATAAAGAACGAATCAAAGCTACTTCCGAATAAGGAACAAATTGTTTTGATGACAGCTGAAGGGATGGTTTGGAACCACAATAGTGAACAGTTCGAGAAGATACTCTTCTTCTTTGATACAGGCGCACAGAAAACGGTTATTCGGGAAGAACTCGCCACAAAATTACGCTTGCCAACTCTGAAGACCGAAAGTTGCGTAATGTCCGGGATTGGAGGACACACGGAGATGTTCCAAAGTAATATAGTGTCTCTGAAAATTGGAACAGCCTACGGGAAAGACGTGGAAATCCTCATACAAACAAAACCTGTAATTTCTAAAGGATTTCCGTCGGTCAAATTGAACGAAGTAGATAGGACATTTCTACAAGCTAATGAGATCTGTGTGTCCAACACGAACCTACGAGGAGAACTTCAAAATCCTGATGTATTGGTGGGTCTTGACCATTACCATAGCTTCGTTCTTGAAACCCTTGAAAATGTTCACACACCATCCGGCCTTCGCATTGCGAAAACAATTTTTGGCCCTACGGTCTATGGAAGAGGTTCAACAACAGACCAAAATATAAATCCCTGCATCAGTTATGGGATGACCGCTATCGTGGAATCCTCCGAAAGTGAAATTCTCAACAAACTCTTTGAACTCGAAGGAATGGGAATTTCAAAGGAAGAATACAGTAAGAATGACGAAGTTTTCGAGTATTTTGAGAAATATGCACGGAATATCTCGTTCGAAGGTGGATATATAACGGCACCATTTCCACTCAAGCAAAATGTGAGCGACCTAACAGACAACTATCCAGTCGCTTGGAAAAGACTGATCGCATTACAAGTTTATCTAGCTCACAATACCACTCAGAAGGACTGGTACTGTAAGATAATCAAAGAATACCAAGAAAAGGACATAATTGAACAGGTTCATTGTGACGTTGCAAATTCACCGGGCACATACTATATGCCCCATTCGGGAGTATGGCGTGAAAATAAGGCTAAACCACTCCGCATCGTATTTGACGCGTCTTCAAAGCAAAAGGGCCGTCTTTCACTGAATGACGTCATCCATAAAGGAGAGTCATTTGTGAATAAAATACATGACATTTTAGTATCAAGTCGCTTCAGCAAAATTATTTTGTTATGCGACATCGAGGCAGCCTTTACTCAGATTCGCCTACAGGAATCTAATAAAGACTTATGTCGTTTCTTATGGCTGAAAAATCCTGACCTGCCTCCCACGAAAAACAACATCATAGAATTCAGATTCAACCGTCTACCCTTTGGAGTAACAGCATCACCTAGTATACTGAATATGGCTCTAGTAGCCTATCTAAATTCAAATACATCGCAAATTTCGAAAGAAATAATGAGAAACCTCTATGTTGACAACATTCTTTTGCAAGCGGAGACTCCAAATGAAGCTCTAGCAAAATATTCTCAGGGAAAAGAAGTTTTCGCAAAAATTGGCATGAATCTTCGAGAATTTGTCTCAAATTCTGAAGAAGTGAATAAACAAATCCCAGAAAATGACAGAACGGCCAGCGGAAATATCAAGTTTCTTGGTGTTCCATACAACACAGAAACAGACACATTCAATGTCAAGGTGACCTTCCCGGTAAAAGACAAACTGACGAAGAAGGACATCGTAAGTCAACTAAATTCGGTCTACGACCCTATCGGGATCACAGGACCTCTGTTAGTCAAACTAAAGTCGATTATGAGGGAGATATACGAAGTAGGAACGGACTGGAACCAAGTTCTACCAGATGCGCTGATCAAGAAATGGAACTCAGCCTGCCAAGAAGTAGCCAATACACAAGTGAGCATACCTCGTTATGTCGGAACATCGCAGGAGGCCTTTAGAGGTGACAAAAACAGCTTATGGGTTTTTGCCGACGCGAGCACGGTAGCCCTTGCAGCATGCAGTTACCTGAGGCAAAATGACACTTACCAGGTCACCACTCTTATCAGTGGAAAAACTCGGCTCACCCCAAAAAAGACAAAACAGACGATACCACGTCTAGAAATGCTAGCAACACTGATGGCTGTAAGACTCGGCAAAAACATATCTGACACACTTGGTGGTTTCTCAAAAGAAATCAACATAGTAAGTGACAGTGAAATTTCACTGTCATGGATGAAATCTAACAGGAAATTTCCAGTTTTTGTCGAAAATCAGCGAAGTCGCATACTTAAGATAAAAGATGACCTAGAGTCTAACGGAATTACAGTCAAATTCCACCATGTTTCCACTTCTTTTAATCCTGCCGACGCGGGAACACGTGGAGTGAATTCAAATCAGATCCAGAATCTTGATTGGGTCAGAGGTCCACAGTGGTTATCAAAATGTGGACCATTCAAACAATTAAGGAGCATTTTGGAAATCCATGATATTCCGCCTGAGCCGGAACCAATCGTAGAACACCTTGTCAGTGTAAACGTCGAGGAAAACATGGACATTCCCGACATAATCGATCTTTCGAGATTCTCAAAATTCGATACGGTCCTGAGAACAATGGCCAGAATAGGAAAGCTGATACGTAAATGGGTAAGTAATACAGAGCACAATCGCGGAATTGACATACGATTAGAAAGACTGAAAGATTTTGATGAAGGGGAATCAATAACATCCGAAGACATGCAATTAAGCGAACAAATAATTATCTCTGACGTTCACAAAAAGGTGTCACTGAAGGAGCTCCAGAAGAGATTTCCACATTTGAAGATTTTCAAAGATGCGAGTGGCCTCATTCGGAACGAATCCAGGCTGCAAAACGCACTAATGCCACTTGACACACGGTCACCCATTTACATCGAACCATGCTCAGATTTAGCCAGATTGATACTGCAAGATATTCACAGAAAGAACGCCCATTGTGGAAAACAGCATACACTTTCCATCGCCAGACAGCGTTTTTGGATCCCTAAACCGTCGGGTGCGTTCAAAAGGTTTCTGAAAGGATGTGCAGTATGTAAGAGATGGCAAGGCTTACCCTTTGGAGCACCGCACATGCCATCACTGCCGCAGGATCGAGTGATAATAACCAAACCATTCGATAAAGTCGGATGTGACTTTATGGGACCCATAGCAACAAAGTCACAGGAGAAAGTGTATGTTTGCCTATACACTTGCCTTACAATAAGGGCAGTACACCTAGAGGTCGTAGAAGATATGTCAGCAGGAGCCTTTCTTAATAGTTTCATAAGGTTCATTTCACGAAGAGGAGTGCCCAGCCTAATGCGCTCCGATTGTGGCACGAATTTCAAACTAGGACAGCTCATACTCAGAACAATGTTCGAAGAAGACCCCACCACAGGAAACTCTGTAATGAGTTACAGTGCATCCAATGGAATCAAATGGATTTTCAATCCACCAGGAGCCCCATGGATGGGAGGTGCTTGGGAAAGATTGGTCGGTTCTGTGAAAAAGGCATTTCAAAAAGCGATCGGAAGGCGCAAGCTAACCTATCCGGAGCTTTGCACAGCGATCACTCGAGTGGAAGCAATAATAAATACAAGACCTCTAACAAAACTCGACTCCTCAGACGTCTCGGAGATTCCCATTAGACCTGTAGATTTCCTCCAAGGAACTTTAAAATATTCCCTCAAAGATCCGCACCTCGAAGGTGATCCTTACGATCGAAGCTATGATCCGGAATTGCTACAAACAATGGAACAAGCAAAGGACGCTTTAATGCACTCAGAAGATATTGCCAATAAGTTTTGGGAACGATGGAGCACTGACTATCTCACATCTCTTAGAGAAATTCAAAGAATAAATCTCAGGCAGCCGCGTCACGCGCCGCTTAGGGAACCAATAGTGGGAGAAGTAGTGCTCATCCAACAGGATAACCTGCCTCGCGGAGCATGGTCATTCGGGAGAATTACAGAGGTGATCAGAAGTGCTGACGGAGAGATTAGATCAGCAAAAATCCTAATGCCAAACAGGCATTTGTGGCATAGACCCCTCAATAAGATTTTTCCGCTGGAAATACAAGGAGGTGACGAAGAAACTCGAGGCAACGAAGATAATTCTCCCAATTGTTTCAACGATGAAAACATCATACCGCAAAGAGATGATGCATACGAAATAAACGATGAAGGCAACATCCCACAAATGCTGGATGACCGTGGACCCTCGGAGCGAAACAGACCAGTCAGACAAGCTACTGTGACAGCTAGAGAAGTAATCCGGAACTTCGAACTTAGTTTGGAAGATTCTGATGATTCACAAAGTGTTTCATCTCGTGGAAGTACCAGCCACGCTACGATAATGCTCATAGCAGCACTATGTTTCATTAACCCCGCTGCATGTTTGGATTTGGCAGGAAAAATAACTTGCCAGAACAATACCGTTGTAATAACAGCACCAGACGCAATGTTTGAACTTTGTCTGGGCAATTCCTGCCGGAGATTTCCAAAGCAAACAAAGAGAATGCTGAATTTCAAACTGCCACCTACAACAATAAATAGCAAAATGCTGGTGGCAATGAGATTTTCATCGGGTGCACACACTGTTACTAGAAAAGAAAGATGTCAGTTACCTCATATATGCGATAGCTCGCAGTCATTCTTGTCTAAAAGGCTGCTAGGTAATCCACACTGTTGGCCCTACGGCGCCATTCTTTCGTTGGGCGTACTTCTATACGCGCTCATGGCATCAATAATAATGATATGTGTGTGCCTTAAGAGAAAAATGGCAAAAAGTAGATCAAGGTCAACCAGTTCAAACGAGAATGGCACAATACAACTGAATGTATTTAATCCTGTCTCTATCTATAAAACAGGCATCGTCACCATCGTATTTGCTGTCACACTTATGAGCACAGCAACAGCGTGCCAACATGGTCACATGAGACATAGCAGCGAACTCGTTTGTACTAACAGGAACAACTGTTCGTTTGAATACACTCGAGACATCCTGTTCAATCACTTGAATTCCAAACTTTGCATCACCATCTCACATGCTAACACGTCAGTTGGGCTGATCGAAGTGGAAAAAGCTCCTACCATTCTAAAGTGCTCGAAACGCTCTATATATTTTACAAGAGATGCCGCAACTAGAGTTTTCAGCGCAGTACGATGCCCTCAAGCGGGATCATGTGTCCATCAAATTTGTGCGAGAACGAACCGAAACACTACCATTAAAGAACTAGGTAGGTCATACCGACATCCTGGGTACTCAGGTTGTCAACACTCATGTGGAGGACTTAGCTGTGGATGCTTTCTGCCATTACCGGCGTGCTCCTTCTACAGAGTGACACACATCCCGCAAACCGAAGAAGTGTACGAAGTGGTAAACTGCTTGAAGTGGGAACCGCTGATACGTTTGAAGATCCGAATTGCTCTTTACAACCAGATAAAAGAGAAAACTCTATTATTCTTGCCATACACAGAACAGAAATTCGAAGGAATCACGATTTCTGCAACCTCCGTGCAAATTCCACACATTTCACCTTTGAACAGAAGGGTCGCAATTTCAAAAAGTGAAACTCTGTTACTGCCAGAAGGTTACAAATTCGCTGCTGAATGCCCAACACATGAAATTGCATCAAAAAGTTTCAAAAATTGCACTAATCAAATGATTTGCGCTTGCGAGGATGCAAACGGGGCAACTAAATGTCACTGTCCAAACATGTCAGTAGAAGACGTAAAGAAAGACATAAGCAATATATTTCCCATTCAAACACCATTCGTTTCTATGAGAAGGGAAAATGAGGAAATTATTGCAAAATCATACCAAGGAGAAGTCGCTGTGGCAATAAGATCAAACTCTTTACGCAATAGTGCAGAATACTTACTTGAGCAAGATTGTAGCATTTCACTAGCCAACATAGTAGGATGCTATGACTGCCAGGAAGGTGCGAAATTAAATGCTACCTGCACTACAGATACATCGGCATGGGTAATAGTCCAGTGCGAAGATCAGGTGTTTTCAATACAGTGTGGCCCTGGAGGAAGAACAACGGTCATTTCACTCGAATACCAAAGAGCCGTGATAAATGAGGAGTGCCACGCGGAATGTAATAACAAAATAGTCAAATTTGGCCTGCAAGGAACACTATCATTTGTGCCGGACTCTGTAGAAAACACAGCATTTGAAGAAACAGATTCCTCATGGAAACCTGAAACAGACTGGCTTACAGATATGGAGATTCCTGATATAACTCCTATTATAAATACACTTACACATCACTGGAAATTAGCAGTTTCAGTTTTCGGTGCAACGGCGGCACTATCAATTGGTACCTACTTTTGCGGTCCAGTCCTATTAATCGTAATTGTGAGAACAGTAATATTTTGTCTGAGTGGGATCGCCAAAATATGTCTATTCATAGCGTCAGTTATATTCGACGGGCTGAGAAAGTTGATAAATCTGGCAGAGCACACTCATATTACTCGAAACTGATACAAGAACCCACTCAACACTGTCATTTGTAACACATATCTATAGCAAAGTATCACCTTACTAGTATATTGCGCAATCCAGCAGATGTGAGGGGCGGGCGGAATCGGAATCCTTCTCTCAGAGTTTTTTCATAACGTATTCTATCGTCTCACTAATCGCACGTATCAACTCATGCCGATGGACGAGATCGATGTCGCCATTCACTTGGAGCCGATGGCTGAGGCAATCAAGGAAATCAAGGAAAAAATGGAGTTCTGCCTACTATCCTTGAATGCAAAAGTGGACGGCATTGCACAACTCACCAACGAACGCTGGAATTGTGTGCAACAGATACTCGACGTGCTGCTGGAAAGAACGAAGCCGAGGTCCAACTGCGTATTTTGCACAGTAGAGGACAACAAGGATCTGCATCCCACCGGTCGTTGCTGTAAATACTCCGATGCTGTATCCAGAGCAGTGCAAGCAGCGGCACTCGGCCTCTGCGAGAGGTGCCTACAACCCAAGCATGTGGAAGACTGCGGAGTCTCATGCCCGATATGCACAAGAAATCACAATGTGCTACTATGCCCCAGCAGAGGTACGCAAGGTGGACCCTTGTTCAAACGTCGCAAGGTTGGTTGAAAAAAGTGCATACATTTATCAATAATCTGACATTTCAAAAAAAATTTTTTTCTTTTACAGATGTAACAAGGTTTTCGTAGCTGAAAGTGGGGAGGATACGGTAGTTCGCACATAACTACCGTGTCTTCTCTGCTTTTCCTTCTTCCGTTGCCGTCCACCACCCCTTTTCTCCGTCGTCCCATCGCCCCAACTTCAATCTGCTGGATCATCAAAAGCCACTCTGGAATCGATAAACAACGTCGCGAGTGGTCAACTGCAGCTTAATTGTGCTAAGTTCCCTATATAATTATATTTCTCACACTCCTGGTATGATACCATACTACAATTGTTGTTTTTTCAATAACTCTGTGCTGTTGGTTATTTTACTCATCAGTTACTTGATAACATGTGTTGCTGTCCCACCCATATTCTGCCATGCGGTAATGTTCATCCATTGTAAAATTCATTATTCCAATTTGATGTCATGCTATTTTGTTTGGGGTGCGGCAGTGTCGTGACCGTATCGTCACGACGGCCTAAATCTGGCAGAGCACACTCATATTACTCGAAACTGATACAAGAACCCACTCAACACTGTCATTTGTAACACATATCTATAGCAAAGTATCACCTTACTAGTATATTGCGCAATCCAGCAGATGTGAGGGGCGGGCGGAATCGGAATCCTTCTCTCAGAGTTTTTTCATAACGTATTCTATCGTCTCACTAATCGCACGTATCAACTCATGCCGATGGACGAGATCGATGTCGCCATTCACTTGGAGCCGATGGCTGAGGCAATCAAGGAAATCAAGGAAAAAATGGAGTTCTGCCTACTATCCTTGAATGCAGAAGTGGACGGCATTGCACAACTCACCAACGAACGCTGGAATTGTGTGCAACAGATACTCGACGTGCTGCTGGAAAGAACGAAGCCGAGGTCCAACTGCGTATTTTGCACAGTAGAGGACAACAAGGATCTGCATCCCACCGGTCGTTGCTGTAAATACTCCGATGCTGTATCCAGAGCAGTGCAAGCAGCGGCACTCGGCCTCTGCGAGAGGTGCCTACAACCCAAGCATGTGGAAGACTGCGGAGTCTCATGCCCGATATGCACAAGAAATCACAATGTGCTACTATGCCCCAGCAGAGGTACGCAAGGTGGACCCTTGTACAAACGTCGCAAGGTTGGTTGAAAAAAGTGCATACATTTATCAATAATCTGACATTTCAAAAAAAATTTTTTTCTTTTACAGATGTAACAAGGTTTTCGTAGCTGAAAGTGGGGAGGATACGGTAGTTCGCACATAACTACCGTGTCTTCTCTGCTTTTCCTTCTTCCGTTGCCGTCCACCACCCCTTTTCTCCGTCGTCCCATCGCCCCAACTTCAATCTGCTGGATCATCAAAAGCCACTCTGGAATCGATAAACAACGTCGCGAGTGGTCAACTGCAGCTTAATTGTGCTAAGTTCCCTATATAATTATATTTCTCACACTCCTGGTATGATACCATACTACAATTGTTGTTTTTTCAATAACTCTGTGCTGTTGGTTATTTTACTCATCAGTTACTTGATAACATGTGTTGCTGTCCAACCCATATTCTGCCATGCGGTAATGTTCATCCATTGTAAAATTCATTATTCCAATTTGATGTCATGTTATTTTGTTTGGGGTGCGGCAGTGTCGTGACCGTATCGTCACGACGGCCCTTTCACTTTGATGTAACTCTTTGTGCGGGCCATCTGCGGCCCGCTAGTTGTATATTTTACCGAGGCGTGGCCGAACAACGGCCACGTCCTCACTCTTCGAATATACACTCACCCGTGTTGTGCGTACGGAATAAAAGTTGTTAGCAAAAGGTTTCCTAACAGAGGGAAAACAAAAGGTGGGCAAAAGAAAGCCCTGAACCACCACAGGTGAACCTGACCAAAGACCTCCCTTTCATAAAAATCTGCAACACATTCCAAACAGTTCTGCGAATTCCCAAATACATTGCACTTATCATCAACCAAAGAAAACCATTCGATACTGACACAGTCAGAGCTTCACATCCACGAAGGCTCACTATCAGGCCACCACGAACTCTCGTTTTCCAACCGGGTTGGAGAAGGTAGCAGCTATTTCCCGGAAAATTTTCTGCCCATTCCTCACGTTAACGTGCGAAAACCCGGCATTTTATTCCTGCAAGAAGAACTGTAAAAAAATTCTGGGCCATCCTTCCAAAGAAAACAGTTGGAAACAGAGGAAACGGTCGGAAATTTGCAACCCTGCAAAGCCGAAGAATAAGTGGAAATAACAATGATCAATCGGCACATGTGTCCGCAAAACAGTATTAATGACAGCAACTGAGAATTATAACAGCAAACTCACAATAGAGGGACGATTGTCCTCAGTCAGTCCTGCACAACGAAGAATAACCAAAACTGCTTCTTTGGAACCAGCTGCTACTGGAAGTTATGAGTTCTCACAGCGAAGATTACCTGAACCATTTCCAATATGTGAAAAGCAGAACCTCGAACTATACATTTGGAATATGTTTACGACGATATATCACAGTCTTCGTATATGTTCCAGATGGAACATTAAATATTAGCAAAATAAAAGCGCCAATAGCACAAACGGTAGCGCACTTGAGCGTAGCTCTAACCTAGTAGTTTAGTCAAGAAATTGCATGCGAAAAGCTTGAATGATAAAGTTGCGATGGCAAGCAGTCAATTTCGCAATCGCGCTGGCACCACGCACCTAATCTATCGCAGCCTTCTCTATTGCCGTTGTCTATTGTAGTCACGTAGATTAACTAGAGCAGTCCTGACACATAGCCACAGTAAACAAAAGGGCTAGGGATCAATGGCCGAAGAAAGAGAAAGAAGAGGCAACCAGGCTCAGCTGCTCAAAAAGCTGAGAGAGACTCCTTGAATAGGATTTGTTTAGATGAGGTGGATCGAAGAAGGCGTTTCTCTGTCCCATAAATTCCAGATGCACCTCTGCTGACCAAGCTCATATCCTGGGGATAGGCTCTAGGCACGTCGCAGTCACTAGGGCAGCGCATCGAGACGATCGCATCTCTAATCAAAGATCATCGATTGGCTGCAAACCGTAAGCCGGAGGACGGGCCTTTCGGTATATAGGCTCCGCCCACCTGCGAGAGCAACGAGCGTAGGCTACTATGCGCCGGCGAAACATTGAACAGAGAACCAAGAGCTGGCGAGAGATAGTATACGGAGACAGCAGCTGAAAGCAAGTCCTTCTAGGAGTCCGTGGAAATCATAGTTATAACGGAATATTCGTATCCGAATAAATATTCGAAAAATTGGAATCCCCCTATATAATAAAGCGCTAGCCCCCCTGTGTACTTTGAACGTGTGGCTATGTGTCAGGGCTGCTATTGGTCAAACTCGCCGCCGCGACCACGCCCAACACGTGACTGAAATAAGCAAGAGCAACAGTGGAAGCAGCCATGGATTTATGCATGGTCCCAGCGCGATTGCGCAATGGACTGCCTGCGGCACAGGGGAATAGCCGAGATTTCTGCATATCGGTGTCCCTAGAAAATCGGCAAAAAGTTTTTAGGTTGTTCTTTCGAGGAAAATAGTTGGACACCGGCTTGAAGAAGGTCGCAACTATTTTCCGGATTTTTTCTCCTCAAATTTTCTCGCTGCCAAGCGGGGAAAATTCCCTAGCATTTGAATTCTGGACCATTCTGCATGTGGGTGCCTCTGGAAAATCAGTAAAACGTTTTCAGGCCGTTCTTTCGAGGAAAACAGTTGGAAACCGGCTTGAAGAAGGTCGCAACTATTTTCCGGATTTTTCTCCTCAAAATTTCTCGCTGCCAAGCGGGGAAAATTCCCTAGCATTTGAATTCTGGACCATTCTGCATGTGGGTGCCTCTGGAAAATCAGTAAAACGTTACTGGACCGTTCTTTCGAGGAAAATAGTTGGACACCGGCTTGAAGAAGGTCGCAACTATTTTCCGGATTTTTTCTCCTCAAATTTTCTCGCTGCCAAGCGGGGAAAATTCCCTAGCATTTGAATTCTGGACCATTCTGCATGTGGGTGCCTCTGGAAAATCAGTTAAACATTTTTAGGCCGTTCTTTTGAGGAAAACAATCGGAAACCGACTTGAAGAAGGTCGCAACTATTTCGCGGATTTTTTTTCCTTCTCACAACCTCTCGCTGCCGGAAATAGTTGCGATCTTCTTTAAGCCGGTTTCCAACTATTTTCCTCGAAAGAACGGCCTGAAAACGTTTTACTGATTTTCCAGAGGCACCCACATGCAGAATGGTCCAGAATTCAAATGCTAGGGAATTTTCCCCGCTTGGCAGCGAGAAAATTTGAGGAGAAAAAATCCGAAAAATAGTTGCGACCTTCTTCAAGCCGGTGTCCAACTATTTTCCTCGAAAGAACAACCTAAAAACTTTTTGCCGATTTTCTAGGGACACCGATATGCGGAAATCTCGGCTATTCCCCTGTGCCGCAGGCAGTCCGCTAAAATGGTCGCAACTGCGGAGTTCTTCCCATATCTCCGCTGTATCAAGTGGAAAAAATCCCCAGTTGTTCAATGCTATAATATTTATTTGTGTCGGTCATTCGGAAGAATCAGTAATATAAATTCTGCGCCGACTCAAGGAAATAAGTGAAAAAGCTGGCTTGAAGGTTTTCGTAGTTATTTCCACCACCTTTTTTTCTTAATTTTCCTTCTCACATCCTCTTACACCTATACAGACAAATCTTCCCCGCATTTGTTTTCCAAAAAAGATCTGCAAGCCGGCGCTTTTTTTTTTCAGGGTTTTTTCAAACTAACTTGACTTAAAAGAAGTGGCGCTCAGTACCTTCTTGAACGGTGATGACCAGGAATGGTCAAGGAACAGGGCTTATTGACGTTGGATTTCACTTCGTGGCACATGTCTTTGTGCATTGACGGTCATTCGTGGTCTAATCAAAAGGATGACCGAGAATAGTGGTCAAATTCGAGCAGACCACGAAGCGGGTAGGGAATGTTGTGATAAAAGCCGACCTCACTTAAGAAGCCAATTGTGCTACAGTCATACCGATAATGTGTTCCTGTTATTCATGTCTTTTGACACATTCTAGGAAGATAAAGTTGCGCACACCACTGCATTGAACTCAAGCCCAATTACAGTGTTATGGCAAAAGTTATTGCACATCGTTAGCTCAATTATTTCTCCACCAGAAACCCATGCTTCCTCGCACTCCCTTCTGTGCCGAATAGAGGAAGGTTAATTGTAATTATGGGTTAAGACCGGGTTTTTGACGAGGCTTTCGCTTAAGGTAGTACGCCTTTGAACTCACTTTTAAAAAATGCGAGCCGACATATATCCCCCTATTGTGACAATATTTTCTGCTGAATCTTCTAACTGCTAAGTAGTGCCTTACCGCCTACATGATTGATTAAGCGCAGTGAGTGCTCCTTCCGAGTGTAGTTTCTATTTCCGGCGAAAACGTTATATGAGAAACCTGGACCAAAACGCCACAGAGCAATGGCTGAAATTCATGAACAGCCTTAAGTATGGGCCAAGTTTAATTCTGCGTGATCGCCCAGCTATCGTCAAGGTGAAGAAATATCTTATTCTACCCATAACAGCATTTAAGAACAATTTTTTCAGCTGATTTGCTCGGAAACTGCAGACTTAACCAGTGCATTTGACAATGCCGAAAATTTGTACTAAAACGCGCTTAAATTTACTGGCTATAATGTAAATTTCCGAGGAGGCACTGTAACTAAAAAAAATAGTTGACGTCCACACTACTGGATAGGATTGAGCACGCGGAAAAAATACATTCCAAGTGGAGGGAAATAAGCTAGGAAACAGTGTATAGTAGCAAACGATGCACAGCAACTTAAGCAGCCCCCTCCCCTCTTCACCCTCCCGTACAACAACCGCACTTACCGTCCTTCAAGACTACAACAGATTTGAGGTGCCACGTTCACTGTTGTTCCTTTGAAGCGCAATTCAATCCCGCGTTGATTTTGTAAATTAATGCTCGACTGTGCACGCAGACACGTAATACCACGGTATTAAAAGGGTTTAAAGGCAGGGGTCCACCTCATTTTCGTAGTTCAGCTAACAGCAGATTCTGCATCTACTCGGCGCGATGGTTCCAATGGTATACATAAATTGTCTCAGAATGGTCTATAAACCCGTCTTCCAGGACGGGGTCTGTAACAGTTTGCCAACCCGAATTGACATGTGAAGCCGTTGATCCTATCGATTGGACACGCCAAGACTCGTTGACCGACGCGGCAGCCGTGGCAGGCAGCCAGCACAGCTTGGAGCGATCCGGCTCCGGGCTCCAAATTTTTATCCAGTTCGAGCCTTTCAAAAATGGGGATTTCGTCGCTTTTGTGCCTATTGATGTACATCCCAGGGATCAACATGATGAGGTCTAGAATATGTTGGTAAATCCAGCAGGCAGAACGAGGTGGCCCTCTGCCTTTAATGCACATCAAGTTCGGAAAGGAAGCTTGAAGAAGCTCAGTTACCCATATTCACTATACACCTTCGTTTCTTACATTGGCCGACATGACAACAGTCTTTCTGTAATACTGTAATCGTGACAAGGGTTAACCTCCCAAGCGGTCAAGGCCAATGCAACTTCGCAGAAAATCACTGTCATCCGCGAAGCGCGGCGAAGCTGCGCTTCGTGAGGATGACAGTGATTTTCTTCGGGGTTTACTTGGCCCAAAAGTAACGTGGCACACGGGTCCGAGACAAAGCGCCGCGAAGCGGCGCTTTGGCTCGGGATTAAATTCTTTGCAGGGTTTACTTGGCCCAAAAGTAACGTGGCACACGGGTCCGAGACAAAGCGCCGCGAAGCGGCGCTTTGGCTCGGGATTAAATTCTTTGCAGGGTTTACTTGGCCCAAAAGTAACGTGGCACACGGGTCCGAGACAAAGCGCCGCGAAGCGGCGCTTTGGCTCGGGATTAAATTCTTTGCAGGGTTTACTTGGCCCAAAAGTAACGTGGCACACGGGTCCGAGACAAAGCGCCGCGAAGCGGCGCTTTGGCTCGGATTAAATTCTTTGCAGGGTTTACTTGGCCCAAAAGTAACGTGGCACACGGGTTGAGACAAAGCGCCGCGAAGCGGCGCTTTGGCTCGGGATTAAATTCTTTGCAGGGTTTACTTGGCCCAAAAGTAACGTGGCACACGGGTCCGAGACAAAGCGCCGCGAAGCGGCGCTTTGGCTCGGGATTAAATTCTTTGCAGGGTTTACTTGGCCCAAAAGTAACGTGGCACACGGGTCCGAGACAAAGCGCCGCGAAGCGGCGCTTTGGCTCGGGATTAAATTCTTTGCAGGGTTCACTTGGCCCAAAAGTAACGTGGCACACGGGTCCGAGACAAAGCGCCGCGAAGCGGCGCTTTGGCTCGGGATTAAATTCTTTGCAGGGTTTACTTGGCCCAAAAGTAACGTGGCACACGGGTCCGAGACAAAGCGCCGCGAAGCGGCGCTTTGGCTCGGGATTAAATTCTTTGCAGGGTTTACTTGGCCCAAAAGTAACGTGGCACACGGGTCCGAGACAAAGTGCCGCGAAGCGGCGCTTTGGCTCGGGATTAAATTCTTTGCAGGGTTTACTTGGCCCAAAAGTAACGTGGCACACGGGTCCGAGACAAAGTGCCGCGAAGCGGCGCTTTGGCTCGGGATTAAATTCTTTGCAGGGTTTACTTGGCCCAAAAGTAACGTGGCACACGGGTCCGAGACAAAGCGCCGCGAAGCGGCGCTTTGGCTCGGTATTCAAATATTCGAATAGTCGAATAATCGAGAAGGTCGTCATATTCGAATATATTCGGATTCGAATATTCGAAGGATGGCACTATTCGAATATATTCGAATATTCGAAGCTTGTATTCGATATTCGACGACAGTTTGAGACAAAGAGGCGAAATCATGTCTTTTTCTTTCGGTTTTCTGCTAAACTTGGTTTGCGAAAAAATACATAAATCTGGCCATGGATTCTTCGCTCAAAGCTGGTGCACAGAGGTTGGGAAGGGGGAGGATTATCACAAATTCTACATTGCTTTTGTACCAGAATCCTATATTTGTTGGTTTACGATACATGGTGTAGCTATATGCCGTGCTGAATAATGTTCATTCGTGATGGAGTTTGGATGGAACTGTGAACGGATTCGAGATTCAGCATCCACAGCTTTATGTGGAGAGATATAGCTTTTTCCAGGAAGCTATAGCATCCTATTATCGCTCTCTTAGTACCCTTTCCTCATATATTTTCTGTGTTTCCATGTATTTCCTCATGTTCGAAAGAAATTACTGCGAATAAAACAGCCGACAAAAAAAGGCACCGTTATCGACTTTTTTGGATTGGTCAACATCGATCAAGTCGCATAACTTGGCCCAACGTGCTGGGAAGCGATGAGCTCAGAGGCTCCAGAGAACGGGGGATTCGAAAGTTTCGATTGTTTTCAGAATTGTGGCAGTGTTCAGTACACGCGATTATCCCGAACTGTGTCCAAATCTCGAGGTCGAAAATTTCGGTGGGTGCTTCCTTTAAGTGAATCGAACTCTCATAATGAACAATACAAACAAAAAAAGACAGCCCGAGAAGCAGTAATTTCTTTCGAACATGAGGAAATACATGGAAACAGAACATATTTGAGGAAAGGGTACTAAGAGAGCGATAACTAGGATGCTAGTTATCGCTCTCTATATAATATATTCAAATATGACGACCTTCTCGATTATTCGACTATTCGAATATTTGAATATTCGAATTTTTCGAATATTTATTCAGATACGAATATTCCGTTATAACTATAATAATTTTCACCGACTCCTAGAAGGACTTGCTTCCAGCTGCTGTCTCCGTATAATATCTCTCGCCAGCTCTTGGTTCTCTGTTCAATGTTTCGCCGGCGCATAGTAGCCTACGCTCGTTGCTCTCGCAGGTGGGCGGAGCCTATATACCAAAAAGCCCGTCCTCGGCTTACGATTTACAGCCAATCGATGATCTTTGATTAGGGATGCGATCGTCTCGATGCGCTGCCCTACTCAGACACTCGGAGCGGGTCGCCCGCGTACCCAACTGCCAAAACCGGCCGGCCAGCGGCCCTATTTGGTGGGCGGGGCCAGCGGCCCTTACATTTTTGCGGCCGGCCCGCACATCCATAAAAGTTGTGCAATATTGCAAAGGACGCTTGCATTACGTAACATTGCAGAAATTATGGCATCGGATGTTCGGACCATGTCAATTTGTATTGTTTCAAGGTGCTCATGGAATCCCAACTTCCAGACGAAGTAAGAGGAGGCACTAGTAAATAAGAAGTCGTTGGTAAGTGATTCTCTCAGTCTTTTTTTATTCATTTCCGTAAAAGTTAGGAAGCGACTCATTTTTCAAAGTTTATCAGTGTTAGTTTTTATACCTCATTTTGTCAAGCCTGTCTAGTTTTACCGTTGTTCATTTGTTGAATTGTAGCCCTTCTATAGTTTTAGCTTTACTTTTATCACTAAATTTGCTCAGATGTACACTATTAACTGGATCTGTGCACGCTTTTACAACAAGGGGTTCGTGAGTACTTTTTTTTCACTAAAATATTTTGTTTCGAATATTAAAGCCTTATTTTGTTTCGAATATTAAAGCCTTCCTTCCTTACTGAAGAGTTCCGGGGAAGGCCTTTTTTATCTTTTTTTCGGGTGTGGGTCATGATGAGGCAAAAGTGGGTGGGCAATGTGTCTGCGATTGGTTCATTCGAACCCTCGCCCCGCCCTTCAGGACCTACTCGCACTAATTCGCGCGCGATTTCACCATAGTTGCCCATGCAAATTTGAATGTGAGTGGGGACGAGTCGACGCCAAAGGGCGGGAAGGCGCCGCCCCATTTTGCCTCATCATGACCCACACCCCTTTTTTTCGGTTTTTTCTCCGTCTAAGGTTAGGAACGAAACGGAGGTTTCAGTTTTTTGTGGTTTATTTTTTTTGTTGAAGTTTCGGAGTTTAAGTTTGTTTTACTATCGAGTTGTGATTGATGTTTCCGAACATTGTTTTGTTTTTGGGTCGATTACCTCGCGCCTCCTTCGGCCGGGTCGAATGCCTCGCGCCTCTTTCTTCCTAGGTTATGCCCGGAGGGATTACCTGAGGCGCGAGGTCGACCCAATTACTGGAAATGGGGCGTTATTGACTTGCGTCCCGATTCATCACACATTCTTGTATGTGTGGTGGTCCTGGACGGTTTGCCAGTAACATTTCCTTGTTCTTCCTTATTTCCTTGTTCTCATCTATTAAACAAAGCGCCGTAAGGGGGCTAGAGCGGTTAGAGATACGGAGCGGCGCTCATAAACACCGCAATCTTGAGGCGCAGACTGTGTGGCGAAATGGCCGATTTCCATGGACGCAGACACGTTTGCTTCGGGACCCGAAATTACGTCACTGCTGGCTCTCCCGCATGCACGGGATGGTGATTTCATCACCTTCGCTGGCGGTCTCGCCGCATAGGAGTGAGGAAGTGTTTACGAGCTTTCAGGCTGCACAATATACGCAGCAGGAAAACCAGCCTTCCACTGATGCGACGCTGAGTGCACTTGGAGGAAGAGATGGACGGGTGCTATGAAGGCTGCCGCGTCTCGGAAGCTCGGGAGGGTGGACCTACGCGGTCGCCTCGTCTGGTGGGTGCTATTGCCGCATCGCCTCTAAATAGGAAGGCATGACATTGTATATCCACTCAACTAAATACGGATACGGGTCCACCGATGGAGAAAGGGCCCGCCGTGCCCAGTGCTGTGGGGAACGCCAAGAAACGGGTCCACCGATGGAGAAAGGGCCCGCTAGGGCGCCATGAGGTGGGTCCAGCTATGGAGAAAAGGCGGGGGACGCCCAAGATACGGGTCCACCGATGGAGAAAAGGCCCGCCTGGCCCATTGGTGCGAGAAACTCCATGACATGGGTCCACCGATGGAGAAAGGGCCGCCGTGGCCCAGTGCTGTGGGGAACGCCAAGACACGGGTCCACCGATGGAGAAAGGGCCCGCCGTGGCCCAGTGCTGTGGGGGACGCCATGACACGGGTCCACCGATGAAGAAAGGGCCCACCTTGGCCCAGTGCCGTGGGGAACTCAATGACACGGGTCCAGCGATGAGAAAGGGCCCGCCGTGGCTCAGTGCTGTGGGGAACTCAATGACACGGGTC
Source organism: Ancylostoma caninum (assembly GCA_037903475.1). Classification (NCBI taxonomy): domain Eukaryota; kingdom Metazoa; phylum Nematoda; class Chromadorea; order Rhabditida; family Ancylostomatidae; genus Ancylostoma; species Ancylostoma caninum. The sequence continues at coordinate 38,472 of JBAJFG010000420.1, forward strand.
CACCGATGGAGAAAAGGCCCGCCTGGCCCAGTGGTGCGAGAAACTCCATGACATGGGTCCACCGATGGAGAAAGGGCCGACCGTGGCCCAGTGGTGTGGGGGACGCCAGGATACGGGTTCACTTTAGTGTTGAGAATGACAGGATGCGAACCCGCCCCTGGAGAACGGATCCGGCTTGCCCTAACTGTGAGGAAAGCGCCAGAATGCGGGCGCTCTGATGGAGGAAGGGCCCGCCGTGGCCCAGTAGTATGGATAACACCAGGATACGGGTCCGCCAACATAGGATTGGTCCGCTGTGACTCAGTAAAGTGGAGAATACCAGGATACGGTTCAGGTCTAATATGTGAAGATGGCGCCAGAATACGGGTCCACCGATGGAGGAAAGTCCGCTGCGGCCCAGTAGTGTGGAGAACACTCGGATACAATTTCGCTTTGTCCAATAATGTGGGGTACGGTAGGATACAGTACCGCCGATGGAGAACGCGTCTGCGTTGGTCCGATAGTGAGGAATACGCACGAATACGCCATACGATGGGGAACGAACTTCTCATTCGCATACTCAATTCATAAGAAGGACTTCATGTTTGGGCCCATTGGAAGATTTGTTCTGCTTCTCTTATACGTAACTTGTAAGAAGGTTTTTGAATTTGAGCTCTGTTAATGATTAATTTTGCTTATTTGCTAATTTTCTAAGCATTTTGCACGTGTGGAGCTTTTGCACATGCCTCAAGTGGCTGCCCCACCCCACTTTCTAGCGTCCCGAAGGGGCGCTAGTCAACAGATAAAACAACACATTTTCAGGCTGCGATAACTGATGTCTTCATATCCGGGAAGAGAAGAATATAGTACCACGATTATAATTTGTTATAATGATGAAGTTTCAGTTGCCATCGAAGAAGAAATGCTGCAACGCCGCGAGGATCTCCTGCATGTGGAAGAATTTGAACGGCGGGAACGCAAAAGTGCTGCCGAAGTAAGAGGTTAGCTTTACTCCTTTTCTTCAAGGTTCCTTCTTGCGTCTTCTTCTTTACCAGTTTTACGTTTGCACCAAATCTCCTAAATTTACAAAAATAATGTCGTGTAAGTGTTGTGTTCGCATATGTAGACATCTACGAGTTGTAGAAGAGATACCAACATCAACCGACCAATCCAACCACAATGATGAATGGGCCAATAAAGTGGATACAGAAGGAGCTGGGACAACACAGAAACAACATCAGATTCAACATATATGAGTAAGTTGATGCCTGAATTCAACTGCAGCGTAGGTGGGACTATATCGAGCCTTTAAGCAAATTTTGATCGAGCACTCTTCTACGCAATGTATGTCCAACATTTTGGACTGTCCGATGAGGAAATAAAGAGAATGGAAGATTTGATGACGGTGCTCTATGGGATCCCTCCTCCCATTTTGGTTGGTGCCCCATGTTCTACTGAAGCACATAGTAATATTAGGTGTACAATAACGTGCTAGCTTTTGTTTAGTATCGAACACATGTTGAGTTGCTCTATAAAGATATGCTTAAAGATCTGAATAGGCAACGTTACTATTTTTGCTGTTCCTGTAATGAAGGTATGAGCGACTCCCAAGCCGCTTGCCAGAGTTCTGGATGTAGCATTCGTGGGTGAGTGCTACCATACTAGGTACTCATTCATTCATGAATTAATCAATACAAGCCATTTAAATCAAGTCAAGTTCAGACTGAATATCAAAAGGGCCAAACGAATGCAGCGAATGGTTTGCAGGTTCACGTTGTAAATTTCATCCCACAGCTAAGTGATATTCTGGTGTAAAATGTAGAAAAAATAATTCAGATGCACGGGTATTTGCACGAAAACAGGGTACTATACCCACTTTATGGATTATTTTTGTGATATATCTCTCATATAATACGCCAATTATGATCATAATTATATTTAAAGGAAGCTCACAATGAAGATAGGAGTGACATCAGACTTTTTGATGGCTACTATCAAAACATTGAATCGCCTGAAGCCTACAACAGAAAACATCTGAAAGTTCTTCTCTCCATGTCTATTGATGGGTTCAGACCTCGACGCTTATCAAAGTAACTTCATTTTACTGCTTTTTTTACAATCGGAACATTTACGAAAATTATAGGAGAGAAATATGGCCACTATATCTACGTGTAGAAGGTTTGCCTCCATGTGAAGCGAATAGTTATTATAATTCCATAGTTACCGGAGCAACATTTGGCAGAATCAATCCATCAGAAAAGATTATGGAGACACTTCTAACTCGGTAGGAAATAACATGTGTTAGTGATTGAGGAAGTGTGGTTCAAGTAATAATTAAGAATAGAGTCTAGGCTGCACGATTTACATGATTCGCCAATTGGAATTGGAGAGGGGAAAGCGTATGGACTCTTGACGTCCAACTATACTGTGGAGTTGCTGATCTCGCCGTTGGTGTCTATTTTTTGTCGAACAGCATTAAATTTATTTATTTAGTTCCCAAATTCATTGATGACTTTGCTTCTTTATTCAGGCCCAACAAGCACTCTATGGCGTCCCCAGGTGGAACTCTGAATACGGTTGTTCCAAGTGCTACATCAAAGGTACTCGCATTAGAAGTCGTCGAGTTTGGATAGCTGGAAGCGATGCCGATACTATGCTGCGAGACCGTGATTCCTATAGTGCTGCGGAAATAGGACACTATGGTATTCCAAGTGAGTGCTTCGACTTGTTCTTCCCTCTTCACATTTTATTAATTTGGAAAACGTCTCAGAATTGACTTCGGCAATGAGGCTCATGCTGCCAATCGACTTCCCTGGCGATGCGCTCCATATCTGCTCTGAAGGTATAACCAAAGACAGATTAAAAGGTAATTCGTTGGGATTTTCCTTTATAGAATGCAGTTATCAACTCAACTGATCTCAGATCTCTTCAATGCGGATTCCAAATATCCAAATTTGAAAGTGAAGCGAGAGGATGTGGAAAAAATCAAGAGTTGCTTGCTTGGTATTTCCTGCCACACTTATTCCAACAGCTTGATTCTGTCATTAGAGGATGTGCCCACATGCAAAGCTACTGAACTGGATGAGGTATGTGTCCGGATTAGCTTTTCTATTGTTTTCACATTTATTCACATTGGTTTTTTAGTTAGCCTCTGCCGTATTCCCATTGGCTGCTGCTGTTGGGGTGATTCCTTCGCCAATAGCGGCAGCTGGGCTGGTTGGGTACTGGTTGTGTTTAAAAATCATATCAAGATCCTTGACATTAACTGTACCACTAATTGAAAAAGCTAAATTGCTAGCAAAACTTACAAGAGAAGTTTGGATTGTAACGGCTGCTGACATCTACACAATGAAATGCCACGTGAGTGTGAATACTTTAGCTGGCTTACGGTTTGCAGCCAATCGATGATCTTTGATTAGGGATGCGATCGTCTCGATGCGCTGCCCTAGTGACTGCGACCTGCCTAGAGTCTATCCTCAGGATATGAGCCTGGTCAGCAGAGGTGCATCTGGAATTTATGGGACAGAGAAACGCCTTCTTCCACCTCATCTAAATAAAACCTATCCAAGGAGTCTCTCACAGCTTTTTGAGCAGCTGAGCCTTGTTCTTCTTCTTTCTCTTTATTCGGCCATTGATCCCTAGCCCTTTTGTTATTCTGGCATTATGCCAGAACTCATTTAATTAGTGTAATTGGGCCACCGGACTCCGCCCTTCGAGGCGGGTCTGGCTGGCCCACTGTATTGTTTGTTGCTCACAGCGCACGGTCGCTTATAAAAGACTGCCACTGAACCATCTTTATACACTGCACGGGCGTAACTTTCGGCCCACAGGAAAACAAGCAGGCGCCACCCTTCCCGCCTATAAGTCACCGAGATATTTGTTTACTGTGGCTATGTGTCAGGACTGCTTTAGTTAATCCACGTGACTAAAATAGACAATAGAAAAGACTGCGATAGATTAGGTGCGTGATCCCAGCGCGATTGCGAAACTGACTGCTTGCCATCGCAACCTCATTCTTCAAGCTTTTCGCGTGCAATTTTTTGAGTAAATTACTAGGTTAGTGGTACGCTCAAGTGCGCTACTGTTTGTGCTATTGGCGCTTTTATTTTGCTAATATTTAATGTTCCATTTGGAACATATACGAAGACTTTGATATATCGTCGTAAACATCTTCCAAATGTATAGTTCGAGGTTTTGCTTTCCACATATTGGGCTTACGGAAATGTTTCAGGTAATCATCGCTGTGAGACCTCATAACTTCCGGTAGCAGCTGGTTCCAAAGGAGCAATTTTGGTTATTCTTCGTTGTGCAAGACTGACTGAGGACGATCGCCCTCTATTGTGAGTTTGCTGTTATAATTCTCAGTTGCTGTCATTAATACTATTTCCACTTATTCTTCGGCTTTGCACGTTTGCAGATTTCTTCGGCTTTGCACGTATGCGGATTTCCGACCGTTTCCTCTGTTTCCAACTGTTTTCTTTGGAAGGATGGCCCAGAATTTTCTCACAGTTCTTCTTGCAGGAATAAAATGCCGGGTTTTCGCACGTTAACGTGAGGAGTGGGCAGAAAATTTTCCGGGAAATAGTTGCTACCTTCTTCAACCCGGTTGGAAAACGAGAGTTCCTGGTGGAGTGGGACGATTGGCCTGATAGTGAGCCTTCGTGGGTGCGAAGCTCTGACTGTATCAGTATCAAATGGTTTTCTTTGGTTGATGATAAGTGCAATGTATTTGGGAATTCGCAGAACTGTTTGGAATGTGTTGCAGATTTTTATGAAAGGGAGGTCTTTGATCAGGTTCACCTATTACGCTTCTTGTTCTTGTATGTCCCCATTGTTTTTGTTTTACATACGTATTATATAGCAATTATTACCTGACATAACAACTGCTTTCATTATTACGGATGATTTAAAGTCACGAATCGGATTGCCCACGAAGGAAGGCCTCAGTGAGTTATGATGTTCACATGGTGTTTTGTGAATTTGTTTCTAATTCCATGAAGGTCATTCTGGCTAATTTGGGCTGTCGTAGAGGTGCTCGTCATCTGTCTTCGAGTAGCAGTGGGCCGAGTTACTGAGAAACAAATCATGTAGACAGTTATATACGATCGTTTCATAGTTGTTTAATTTGAATTTTCAGTCTTTTTCTCCTGTTACATTTATAATAGGGCGTGAATCACAAGTTTTCTGTAAGCGCATATCGATTATTGAGGTTAGATACATCCGGGCAAGCGTTCGTAATGACGATGAGCAAGTTGTGCGCAGTCATGTCTGGATTCTCATTAAGTCGAGGTATTACATTTTGCTTTCTTCTTTCTCGGCTCTCAAATCTTCCCATTCTTTTACACTGGATGGTTTTAATTCCATTTTTGCTTGCTTAGACACACTATCTTCTGCGGAAGAGTTTCTTGAGCAGCTGAGCTTGGATCCAGTGGAGCACTTGAGCAATGCCTTCTCACCGAGTGGGTTCTTTGACGTTCTCCAATATAAACGTTCAAGCCATATCCTAAGCCGTGTGAGGGTATAGTGCCACCCAGAAGCAGTTCAATATTTGAGGAATGGGACCACGATGAAGAGGTGTTCTATCTGAATACTTACTCGTTAATTTACATTTCTGAGCCTCTCTTATAACCCGTTTGCATTTCTATGTATTTCCATGTATGTATATACAACACGTACTTCTAATTCTGCGTCTTTGGCATTTAATCTCAATGGTTTTTTACCTCTACTTTATCTCATCTCGTATTTAAACACTGGTATCATTTGGCTCAGGTCTAGCATGCGCTTTCTGTAACTGTTTTTTTGCGGGAATATGAAAAATATGTTGTCATTGTGTCTCTGAGATGGAATACCGATACAGCCGGTCCTCTTTGGAATATCTGGCCCAAATTCAAGTTGTTTCATGCAAGACAGGAGAATAATTGATTATTGCAACAATTCTACCTTGCTTGTTTTGTACCATTTGGCCAGACAAGATGCGTGGGATGCGGTCGCGTGCCAACACGGCACGGACGGGAAAATCCGCCTCGCTGCAGCTGTCCGGCTTGTCGAGTGCTGGTGCAAGGGGCACATACATGCCCGGTGAACTCATTTTTGAACTACTTCTGTAGTCACGTTGCTATAGAACATGACCTGCCTTAATCCTGCTATCCCTTAGCAGGATCACAGCAGGTCAGATGCAGGATAAGGCGCGACTAACAGTGGAATAGGCGTGCCAACTCCGCCCACTTTTGCGTTTGTCCCGCAGGGTGTCATGCCGCGAGAAACGGTGTGGACCGGCGATCCAAACGCCCGAATGTCTGAGTAGATATTCAGCTGGATCGCACAAGAAATAACACGCGGTCATTATCGTCATTGTTCCAGAAAATAGCACCCTAAAGTTTGACATATGGGGCCACTAGTTCTAACAAATGATAGGATTTCAAAAGAACCGAAGCTTCAGAAAAAGAAAAACTCAAGAGAAAATGACTTCTTAGAGAGTCTACTTCCACTGTATATGATGTCAGCGCTCTTGAATGCAGGCTTTCTATTTGAGTCCCCCTTTTAAATTCACTCGCGAAACGACGCCTGGTAACTTACAGTGACGGAAGAAGACAATAGCAAACCACGGTTGCGGGACATGTAATACCCAATTTGGTGCGGGGCGTGGCCGGCCTCATACAAGCAGCAGGCAATACTAATGGGGGGGGGGACGATTACTTGAGATTTGACCACAGAGGTCTATTCAGACAAGCGTGAAGCTTCCGGAAGGATCGCCAAGATCGACCAATCCAGTAAGCCCGCAGCAGGAAGGATTCTGGCTGAGGTCGTCTGGGGACTCTCTGCTAGTGCCTTTTTACATCAATGATGCCTAGCGACGATCCTTTAGCAAGATGAAAGATGAATTGAATGCGGAGAATCCTGAGAAATATTATTGCGCGCGCCCGCCGCGATTGGCCAGGAATGAGCTTGGGTGTTAGATGTCCGTAGATGGTAGACCACGTCTTAGTTGTTAGTGGGGCCCCTACTGGACTCTAGGAAGTGGGGTCGGGCAGCCATTTGAGCTATTTCAAAAGCTGCACACTCACGAAATCCCTATGAAATTGAAAGAAAAGCTAAAATAACAATTTATAGAGCTTAAAATACGAAATCCTCCTTAGTAGTTGTGAGCTGTTTCCAGTAATCGACACGGTTAAATAAGAGCTCAACAATTGAAGTTGAGATTGTTGTTGAGATAGTCCAGCAGATAAGGGCCTGCATGGGTATGTGAGAGGGAGTAGAAGTGGTATTCTGAAAAACAAATGATAGTGCGGAGAGGATTTGGAAGCAAAACTACACTCAAACCAAAATAAGCACACATGGGATCTGCAGCTATCTTCCAAAAGCTGTGGACGCGCTGCGTGAGGCTAATACCATTTTTAGCACTCTCGGACGCTTGCGAACACCACTTTCACTGGTCGAGTCCCTCCATTTGAGCGCCGCATCGAATCTAATCTCAGTTTTTATCTGAAAAAAGTTTTGTTACTACATTTTGGGAAAAAAGCTTCAGGTGGAGATCGTCATGGGACAAGGTAACTTAATAATTGCTAAAAATAAGGTGATACCAACAAAATTTCAATTTGCTTCATATTAGACTTGGTAAAAAAGCCTCAACAGTGTCAATGCAAAAGTAAACGAACAGCGAACAGAATTTTACAACAACTGAAGAGTGAAACTCAATATCGATGAGAGAAATAATTCTAAAACAAGACCCTATGGCCTATATAGTCTTCTTAGTGCACCACATGGACTAGTTCGGTATGGTTCAGGGGCAAATGGAAGACTCACTAGTTCTTGATGATGTTTTATTATCAGTCCATAAGAAACGCAGAGTAATACAATAGGCTAAACAGTGCTGATAAAACAAAGCAAGAAATCACACACGCAATGGGGTGGTGGTAGGTGGAAATGGGTGGATGTCATGGCATGGAAGAGCAGTGGCCGCCAACACCGCAAGTCCGTCAATGAGGTGAATCAGGGCTCCGGATACCAACTTAGTAGGTTCGTCAACCAAGCCAAGCTCCACACGCGGCACCTACTCGAAGTGGGTCACGATAGAGTAGAGCAAATGAAGCATGAAAATACATGAAGCACTGGAGAGTCAGTGGGGATAACAAAAAGAAAGGGATCGTAGCAAATAGTTGATGAAACATAGTGCAGCATAGAATCAGGGCTAGGATCGACGCAAAGCCAGGAATTAGAGAAGCAGGTGGATTATAACTGTTGTGAAATAAGTGCTCTCGAAACGGTATCTCGTGCTGAAAAAAGTAGCAATTAGTCATGATTATTTGTGGTATAGCTCAGTATAACCCCCTCTGTTTGAGCGTTTTCTCCAGCTTAGAGCAGAAGGCAGAAGAAGACGATGATAGAACTACACGACAGGGGAGATCATTCCAGATTCTGGTGCTGCGTGGGAAAAATGAGTCGTAGTACAACGTGGTCCTTGCTGTATCTGTATAACATCTGAACTGGTGTCCTCTTGTTCTATTGCTAAAATTGGAAGGCATGAGGAGACGTTTAACATCAATTTCTATCTCGTCAAAAACAATTTTGAAGAGAAGATTTTGGTCATGAACAATTCGCCTTAAATGTAGCGATGCAGCATTCAGACGCGCAAGTCGCTCTTGGTAAGATATCTTGAACAATCCAATCCTGGCAGAAATGCGCTTCGTAAATGATCTCTGCACGCTTTCGAGCTCATCTATCAGGTGAGGTTTAGTTGGAGACCAAAGCGGAGTACAGTACTCAAGTAATGGTCTTACATAAGTAGCGAAAAGCTTATACAATGTGAGCAGGTTACGAGTGCGAAAACATTTCAAGATATGATTCGATTTTCTAAACGCAGCCTGCACGATATTCCTTATGTGTTGCTCGAAGTTTAGTTCATTGTTGTAGGTGATGCCGAGGTCACGAAAAGAATTAGAAATAGAGAGCTCGTAGTCTGCTAAAAAGAACCGACAATTGATGGGATGATTTGAACCGACAAGCATCACAGTCGTTTTCTCTCTAGAAATATCCAACATCCATTTAGCTGACCAATCCATGACGGCGTCTAAGGCCTGCTGGATTCTACTGTAAGAATTAAGTGAAAATAGCTTGCAGTCGTCGGTATAGATGGTGCAGCTAACATTAGGAGGTAGGCATTTAGGAAGATCGTTTATGTAAAGTATAAACATGAGTGGGCCCAAGCAAGTGCCCTGCGGCACGCCACTTGACGTGGGGTACGTTGCGGAATATGCTCCGTTCACACACACCTTTTGAACCCGATCAGAGAGGAATGACTTCAGGAAGCGGAGGAGACACCCGGTTATGCCATAACAAGAGAGCTTAGTGAATAGTAAATTGAGTGGAATAGAGTCAAATGCCTTAGCGTAATCAATGTAACAATGTAGTTCCGGCTTGGTTTCCTCAGAGGCCACAGGAAACACAGGTGAGAGAGATGTTGTAATGTATTTCTTCTTGAGGTCAAAAACCACACTTACATGCGTACTTACTTACTTATCCTTCTTAGCTCGCGCACATGGGTGACACTGCTGAAGGTGCCACAGGACATTGCAAGCATTTCGTTATTGTTTTCCAGTGAAGTCTGTCCATTGTAGAGTTTTGACCGAATTGAATAAAATTCGAATATTTATTCGAATGTTCGAATATTCGAAAATTCGTGGGCCCGAGATTATTCGAAAACTCGAATGTCCGAATATTTTAGGCCGAAAATTCGAATATTTGGAACAGTTTTTTTGCTCCGCAACTGTTATTTGAGTTCCACTCACTCGCTGAAGAACCATTTTAACTGAAACCGCAGCCCAATTTCTCACTTCTATCTCAATTTTCCCGAAAACCTGCTCATATCTTTGCACGCATTTGAAAGCCGCCAACCGCATTTGAAAACTTTGAAACTGCAATTCTACGAATTACACGAAGTTGGCGACGATGATCTTTCCGGTAAAGCGTATACATGTATTTTTCTAGACACTTGAGAGGCCAACAGTTTTAACTAAACTTCCGGTTATTTAAGCCTTTCCTTCAGAATATGTAAGTGAACTGCAAAATATATTGGACTGTCGGGAAATGATTGAGACACCCTGGATTCCTTTCAGTCTTCAAACTTTTCCTCTTCTATTAAAGAACTTCGGAACATGATGTAATGATCATGTGCACATGTCTCCGGGGCCAGTTATCGGGTACAGTTCCAGTACTACGGGGTCAGCAATCATGTTAATACAGGTCGAAGAAGTCATCAGTCACTGATCAAAAATCGTCAAATTTGGCGAAGTGCTGCTCTACCAGGGAGAGTTTTAGGCCCCAGGCAAAGTGTTATTTAGAGGGCACGATGTTGGACAAGTGTGATGTGTATGGCATCGTGGTCCGTGCTTGCTCCTCCGAGTGCCGATGAGTTAACAGAGCCATTTGAGGGTGCGTTTTGTACAGCAAAATACACGCTCAAATGCGTTGATGTCTCTATTTCCTCAAAAGCTTTGTTGTCGCCCTGATTTGACTATTGTAAAAGTTGATGTTGCCCATCATGTTGCTAACCGGCAACTCTGGTAGAACTGACCCTGCACAAGCTCGGGAGGTGGAAGCTCGGAAAATGGCTTCGAGGAGATATATCGCTCGCGTTACGAACGACGGCTCACGGTTGCATTGCTGACGATCCCCGATCAGAACGTCATGATGATGTTGCTGTCCCTCTTGCTCGCTTTGGCGCCCCCCAGGAGCTCGTGCAAGGAATTCGCTCGAATTGGTTGCTCGTCCATTTTTGCTCCTAGATAACAAAAGGCGCAGCGCCACGTCCTTACATAGTCATGGCAAAGATGCTCAGAGGGCAGAGTATCACATATTCACATACCATGGGGACAGGTCACGTGGCAGAGATACAAGGAAGAATTTTTGGGGGAGTGTCTCATTATTTCCCGACAATCTAATAATAATAACTTTTACACAGCATTTTTCCCTATATTTATCTGATTTCCGACTACTGCTTCGTTGAAACTCTTTCTAAGTACATGACCGTTAGTTATGGAATTCAAAGTACACACAAAATCTTGAGAGCCTCATATAATCCTTTCTGCTCAAACATACTCCGACATCTTGTTATAGAAGTTCCGCTGGTTTTGACATTCAACGTACAAGCATGCAGTTGGACCGGGTAAACAGAAGTAATAATGAGGAACGGCGTAATACACTGTGTTTTTTTATATCGCTGACGCTTTTCCGTTGATAACTGGAAGCTCAATTATGATCTAGGTAACTGAGGCACTGTATACCTCCTCCTCTCATTAACTACCATGGATCGTTTTGTTAAACTACAACACAGAGATATTAAAGCTAAAGCCTTTCCAGGAAGGAAGGGTTGTCAGGTGCATCCTCCATAGCAGCTTGTGTGGCAAGCGCGAAGGCTCCATTCTGCACAAGTGGCCAGGCCATTTTAGCTCTCTTATTTCAGCATCGATGATAGTCTGATCACAGCATCTCCTTCGAATTTCTTCACTCCGGACTCGGCTCGTTGAGTGATACCATGGATTCGTAGAAAACATCGTCGAAAGCATTTGAAACGTTTCCAGCTTTAGTGCATTCGAATGAAGAGTTGTTCAGGATTCTGCTCCGTACAGCAATATCGGTAGTACTAGTTCCCTAAATATCCTCATTTTCTCGAAAGTTTAGACATTTGCTCTGCGCCAAATGCACCAGGCGAGTGATCCAAATGCAGAAGACGCGGCTCCGATAAGACTAAGAATATCCAGAGATCAAGAGAGAGGGATTCAAAACCACATTAGAAATACAACTCATATATGTCAACCTATACAACATTTTATCCAAGGAGTCCGGTGCTCCGAAATTATTGAAAATATAGCATCGGTTCCAAAGTCTGTGTCGCATTCCATGCATATAACTGTTCTCGGTAGCTCACCGAAATCTTCCTTCTACAGAGAATTCCAGAATGATAACGTGTGTGTGTGTGTGTGTGACTAACTTCGAAGGTTGGACTGTTAGAACCAGAAGTTTGGGAACCATGTGTTGTGATGCTGCATCGCCATCTAATTCATGTATCCCCAACATGAGGTAAGAAAGGCATCACTTGGTGTTCACAGCCTAGATTTCATCAGTGTTAAAAAAAATTGGGTATAATCGTAAGGTTACTTCATAGTGCTTCTCAATTCCCAGCCTTTCTTCACTTCTACATTATGTTCGCTTGGAAGCCATCATCACCAAATTATTATTTGATCATGGGAAGAGGCGCTTGGGACCCGAGCTTTGATTATACTTTCAGTCAACACCTGCATCAATGTCACAATTCCGACGGCATTAGTGGCTCCGGCAGAGTTCTCATTTCATTCAAGCATCATTCTCTTGTTTTTGTTCTCCTAATGTTTGTCCCTCACTAGCTCCAATTCCGATAAACCATAAATGTAGGGAAGTAGAGACCTGGTGAAGTATTGAAGATTTGGAACTGTTTAACTGAATTCAATCGTGCAAAGAGTCAAGCTTGTGTAGGTGTAGGAGGTAAAACTGTTTTCATGCTACTTTTACAGCAGTGGTTTTTCCAGAATGATTTTATGAGTCAGTGCACAAATATCGCTCTCACGGGGACATGAGCTGTCGATTCATTGCCACCGAGCGAGCAAACTCCAAGAAATTCACGCCGAAGCTGTAGCACAAACAGCCGGTGTAGTGTTGCCAAATAATTCTAGCAGTCTATTTTCCATGTTCAAAAATAACATCGACGGTAATATAGGCTGTGTTCACAAATGGCGATTAGTTTCTCATCAAGTTCTGGTGACGCGATGTCGCTTTCCCTTAAATCTTTATTGAAAAAAAAAAGAAATTGTAGTGATATAGAAGAAGGAATCATTGAGACTTCTCCAGTAGTTTCGTATTCAGAAGATTCCAATGTACTGAATCCTTCACATAATTCATCGCAGGTCAGGATTGAGAACTGTTCCATCGGTAGGACATATGATGCTCATACAGAGCGCCTAGCAGACGCAGGCATTATCTCGCGTGTGAGCGGGTCCAGATCAATGAGGTCTACAACATGTTTGCATTTTACAACATACATAAAGTAAAGACATTTTGATGTTATACTATAGCAGAATGAAGGATGTGTAGGTTGCACCTAATGAGCGTGAATTAGAATAAAAAATAATAGATAAAAAATGATAAAATCCTTCCTTGCTGCACGATTGTCGTTGCTTTCCAGCGAGAGCTTTCTCAATTAAACCTATTCAGAATATTGAATACACTGGTGTTTGTCGATCAATACGTTGAGAAGAACTAGACAGGTTGCAGTTTTATGTGTGGGAACTGTTACAGGAAATCATCAGTACCTTTTGAGAGTTAAATAAAAATACGGTTAAGGAACGAGTCGCTCCTATTACGCGAAAGAGGTGGCGTGATGAACTAAGGTGTCTTCGCTCATCAAACTTATAATTTCATAGCTTTCAGGAAAGAACCAACCTGACAAACTTATTTCTCATTGGCAAGAATCTGTGCATTTAACGGTTTTCCTATTGATAAAGTTTCCTCACAACTAAAATGAACAGCTGTAAAGGCATAGGTTGAAATCTTACTATGGATTTCGAACGTCCTAGTTTTTCTTTAGTTAACAATGTACATAGATAGTAATTGCCACGAATAATTAACGAGGCTGACGACGACCGAGATAACAATATACGTAGCAATCCTTCACTGTCGATAACCGCTTTAACTCTGACTCTATTTCGAAAAGAAAGGAGAGTTACTTGAACTTACTGGTGATGTGTTCAATGGCGAATGTTACCAAACGTTCTAGAACCTACGATAACAACAGATCGTCAGTATTTACCTTTCTCTAGTATGACCACACAATGTGCCCCCGAGAATAAGAATCCGCGCGCAGTCATCTTGTACTTTTCCGCCAGCCACTTTTCTCCCGAACGTTCATAGTGTCATTTTCTCCTGCCAAATATGTCTCGTAGTTCGGTTGTGGAAAGTTACTGTTTGACGATGACTGTTCTTTTCTTTAGAGGGAACAAATGACGTTACTTCGCAAGTTTATAATCGTTGAGAAAACTGTTACTTATCTCCACTGCCTGTTAATAGTGAAATTTCTCGTGAGAGATAGTAAAATAAACTTGTGATTTTTTGCAGGAACTGACGTTGCATCGGTCACGTGGTATGCTTGCATGCTTTCAAACCTTCACTTGTGACAAATTTACGAAATATACCTTTCTTACTTTCGTAGATGTAGTTACTGTATGTTCTGGTGACATTTTTCATTTTGGCTATGAAAAGCTGCTTGTCGTTTGGACTGCTGTACTTAAAAAGATCTTGTTTTTGGACTAATTATTACCTTACAACCAATTTTAATCTGTAACTAGCGCCCCTTCGATACGCCAGAAAGTGAGCTGGGGCAGCCACTTGAAGTAAGCAAAAGCTTCACACATGCGAAATATTTCGAAAATAGCAAATGAGCAAAAGTAATCATCAGCTGAGCTCAAATGCAAAATCCTCCCTATAATTTGCGTATATTCTACGGGTTTGGCCGCCTCTCCAACGTCGGGCTTGGAGTCTTCTCGCGATCCTAGCCTTGCTTGCGAATTCTTAATCACCCACCTACATGTAAAGCTAATTTGCAATGATACTACCTACTCTTTTTTTGTCACATTTCTTACATGTCTTTGGATCCGTTATGAACAACCGCTCCTAACGTTCCACAAGTTCACATTGCTTTGGTACTTGTGAACAATACAGTGTAAGCAATGCCGTGCGAATAACCACCTGAAATGATTCAAGCTTTACGTTACTGAGATAGTCCAGCTAATGAGCTTCAGCTTTCTTATACTGGGAGGAAGAAAAATTGGTTGACTGAGACAGAATGAGCGCATGGCGCACCCTACTTTACCGTCATATATGTATCTTGGCGTTTTCCCCACTAATGGACCCCATGCGGACCCATTCTCAGTCCGTGCACCCGTAATCTGGCACTTTCCACACTATTGGGCCAGGGTAAACCCATTCTTTATTCGAGGACCTAACGTTCTTCCCACTATTGGGCCAGGGCAGAGCGGATCCATCGGTGGACCTGTATCCCGGCGCTTTCCTCACTAATGGGCCCCATGCGGACACAGTCTCCATCCGTGGACCCGTATGCTGGCGTTTTCCCCACTAATAGGAATCATGCGGACCCACTCTCTATCCGTGGTTCCGTTTCCAGGCGCTTTCCCCACTTATGGGTCAATTCTCCATTCATGGATCTGTATCCTGGCGTTTCCACCAGTACTGGGCCAAGGCGGACCCAATCCATTGGTGGGACTCGTATTTCAGCGCTTTCCCCTATATCCCCCCTGTAGACCCAGTTTCCATCGATGGATCCGCATCGTGGCGTTTTCTCCAGTACTGGGCCAAGGCGGACCCTTTCTCCATCTGTGGACTCGCTCCCTAGCATTTCTCCAATAATGGGCCCCTGCGGAGCCAATCTCCATCGACGGACACCTATCATGATGTTTTCCTGAACTACGGGGCCCCGGCATGTCCGTCATCAGTGCACCCGCACTCTTTCTAAATCTCGAGAGTAATGGAAGGAAGTTGTTAAATATTTAGAAAGTTTGATCAATTGCACAATTGGTTTCAGAATACCCATGGGTAGGAGATTAAACGTCTTTTCATTGTATCCGAGCCTAAGGGTTGCTCGATGGTCTGGTTGCTAGAAATAATGGTATGGAGGGGGGGGGGGGGATAAGCGTAGCGAAATTCGACACGACCCATATTAATGGATCTCGTAAGTATCATCGTTCTTGCAGTTGTAACCTGCTTCACCAAGCCTTCATTCAACAAGTTTCATCAAAACTATCTAAAACTCACATAACAAAGCTATTAGCCATGTGACATCTGCCAGAAATACCCCTAATATCTTCCCTTCAAAACTGAAAACTGAATAGCAGAGCTCTTCTACTCTTGACAACGTCATCATCAGTTTAGTGAAAAACGTTCGTTGGAGATTTCACATGCATGTGAAATAGTATCTTGCATGGTATTGCATGTGGTATCCCTTGACCTGATACACAACACAATTGTTCAGATGCAGCTGGCAGAAGATGAGCGAAGCATGCAGAAGCGAGATTCTCGACACTCAAGGAACTTCAAGGTGAAAATTTGATGTCCACACGTAGGGATGGTGGCCCAAGATGAACTTGACTTCGTCAGTGAAAACCACTGGTGTTCATCCGTTATGCATGTAGGAGACCTCGACAACTTCGCCCCTTATGTAGTTCATGACATTATCGAGAATCAGCTTGAATAAACACTGATTCAGCATTTACCATTACCTATTTTTTACCAAGATTAGCTCTGCTGTTGAGTTGTGAGGTGTTGGTATCTCTTAGAAAACGTAGAGAAAATTTTTGTATCAAATAAGAACACCGGAACCTTTAGAAAGAATGGCGGAGAGAAATAATAATGAAAAAAAAGTTAAGTCTCTACTAAAACCCAGAGCGAATCAGATCGGTTTTCAAGAAAATCTCAACTTCTGACCAATGGACCAGTTTATGAAAAACCTTTGAAAAGACCAGTTTTCTCCAGCGTCGAGTCGAACACAGCGCGGTCACTCCTGAAAAAGTGAGGCTGCCTGATCTATCCTAAGGTAAATGCCCAAAATAGAATCTTCTGAAGGTCAAATGTTTCACGAGATAACCGAGGTATGTGCAGATTGTGCTCGTGTAACTGTCTCAGTGTCGTTTGAGTGAAAATTGAGCATTCACAGTGGGTTTTATCGGACGTGCCTATAACGGATACGAAGTACCCATTATACGAGTACGTACTGTAGAAGTCTTGAAAGTCTTCTTTTCCAGGCGATGTCGCGAGCGCTATCCGCTTTTCCACGGAGGCTCACTTCTGCTCGGAAAATCACTATCGCTCGAAATGCATCTTTCAATTATCCTACAGAAGGTAATCGAACACATTACGACTGATTTTTTTTTCGTATAAAAGAAACCGAATTCTTCCTTCGTGGAGACGTCTATATATCTCTTCTCAACTACAAAAAAAAACAGCGGTGGTGTTGTGAAGGCTCTTTTTTTGCGAATATCGCTGTGTCTCGGAATAGTCTTGTGATTGAAAAAAAACATGTCTTTTAGCGAGGGTTTATGTTTGCTCCGAATGGTTGGTGGCCTCAACGAAAACAGATTCTCAGACTTGAAACCACACCTCTTCAAGATATTCTCTACATACAAATTTTTTACTGATTTTCTAGAAGTAGAGACAACGAATGAAATCTCGTGAAAAGCAGGTTGATCATTAGTCTCGCATGCGTTGAAGAGGAGTGCTGAAGCAGTACATGTAAGATAGATAGTGTAGTAGAATTACTTCAGCTTCGATCTAATGTCGTAATTGGACGGTAAATTCTCAGGAAAGCCATGGAAGCATACTGGATAGTGCCTTGAAAGAGCTTGGAAAACTATTTTTGAGGCCCCCATTTGCATGAATTCTTTGCAATTTTGTCAGACTTTGGGCAGGTAAGTTTCGACGAGCTGAGCCGGTCGGACGACACATTCCAACTCGTACATAATACAGCTGTGCTCAGCTCGCAGCATTGTGTGCGCTGAGGTGGATCTCAAGAACGATCTAGGACGTGTGCCCCTTCCAGTATGCTCTCTTTGCTTTGCTCGCCTAACCACGGGGGCTATCTTGCAGTGGATCGTGATCGGCCCGCTCTGTCCACAGTCGCCTTAATCGCATGTGCTGACCCTCACACATTTGCTCAGCCGAGTCGCCGCTTTCTTGTTCGCAATTGACACTTCCACCTCGACTTTTTCGCTCAACTGGTCGCTACTCCCGCTCTTCTTGTGAATTTATCAAAAGAAGGCAAAGTTTCACTTGTAACTGCACTGAAATCACATCACTATGCTTTCTTCGCTCCCCCCTCCCTTTAAGTCCCCATGTTGACTATAAATTCGTGATTTTCCGTTTTTATAACGGACCTTCATCCGTATTTGTGCGAACATGCTGCACAGATGCTCGATCCGGTCCGCGGTGTTTATTTTGAGCCCAGGGGAGTTCTGGTCGCTGCCGATACTTCAGCACGACAACAAAGGACAGCGACGAGGTAGTCGGCATCCGTGTGCTGGAAACTGTTTCTTCTTCCGGGAGATTTGTACTGTAGCCCCTGCTGACCTATGCTCACATCCGCATTGTGATCTGTGGCCACTCGCCATGCTCCGGTAGTTCTCGTCGCTCGGAGTGGATATGTTTGCTCTCATCCTAAACCGTTTCTCTCCTACATTTGTGTTCACACATGAAGCCCTATCCTACTGTAGGCTCGTGTATCCTCGCGTCTTCTTGTCGCTTTCGGAAGCTTGCTTCCGACTTGGGGACCAAGCCCCATACTTGGTCTTCTAGCTACTCCGCAAGAAAGTGTTCCTAAAACTCCAGGATGTCTTCACAAAAAGTAACCTGAACTAAATGTCTGATGAGATCTGCATAATTTCATGTTCGTCCCAATAAGGGACAAATTTTGCAGAAATTTTGTCAATACTCCACTTCTTCTGCCCCAATATGTCGAAATCAAAATTTTCGCTGAAACTTCGTCTATGGGGCTATTTTACGTGCTCATCACGGATATCATCGCATTTGTACCGTGACACCGTTTTTGCAGGTGACGGTAGGCGTACGGTACCACACGGTATATTACGAAATTTTCCGAGACTTCGCAGAGAGGGGTTATTTCATGTGTTGATCACCAACGTTGTTTCCCATGAAATTGCAGTTTTCTCATCGAAAGTTGCGTTTTCTCCCAATCTGCGGCAGTACTATTACTGTAATCGTGCAAAGACGGGGTTGCAGTTCAAAACGGATATGATAACCATGATCAGCACATGTCATCAGCACATCCCTGCATGTCAAGTTTCGAAAGAATCATGCCATATACCTGCCACGTGTGGAATCTACGGTTATAATGCAAAGTGAGTATTATATCCGTGATCACTAAGTCAAATAAGCTTTCCCACCTAGAAAATATTGCACAGGAAATCTTGAGCTTTCAGAGCAGAAGAAGTGGAATAGTGCGGTTATTATTTGAGAGGATGGATGTCGAAAGCTAAGTTTGGTCACGATGAACATACAGGAAATCATCCTCGGATCTGTGTATGTGCCGATCTAACCACATATTCAGCATAATTTTGTTTTGGGATTCAAAGCTTCAACGCTTTCAACTCGGTCCTCTTGAGTCTTTCGTTCGCGCAGACTTCGCTAGTTTTTTTTACCAACCCATTTGCGTAGCCCTTCTTCAAGTGAGGGAGGTGTTTTGCCTTTTTCTGTTTGCGTTTCTCACATTTCATTAGAGAAACGAATAGATACAAACATACACAGGAACAGTAGGGCAAGTCCAGCAGTTCCTTGAAAATGAGGAATTCAGGCGTTTTCTAAAACTATCCAGTTCCCTACTACGACTGAGCTTTCGCCTGAGTGGAGGATGAGGTAAAGCTGTGAGATCTAGGCTCTTTGGAGCACCTACTCGACTCCACTTAACCTAGCGGCGGTTTTGCTTGGAACGAAAAAAAGGGCTGTACTCGGCTCTTAAATAAGTTGTTCTACAGCAATCAAGAGACTTCAGTCTCATTTAAATGTGGAGCAGCCACTTTTCCTTGCACTGTGCAGACTCCGAGAACATAAGCTTTCTCCATTGATTTCAATTATTCGGGCCTTACAATGCGAATTTATGATCTTTCAGCCATTTCACGCAAAGAAAATAAGGCAGAGTTTAAATTCCAGCAGAAATCAATGCCCTTGTTCCCTTTTATTTCATCCTTTCGGAAAATCCTAAGGCTATGGCTGATGCACCCCGTGTTTAAAAGTAATGCAGCTTTTTACAGGCTGTCTTGGGGCTTCGGCTCCTGGCTTGAGCGATCTACCAGGCCTTGACCTTCCCCGACGAGCCCGGCGATTTTCCTCCAAGCTACAACGGGCGGGATCGCACAGACCGGACTTTGTCAACACCTGGATACGCTCGTCCAATTTCGGGTGCGGGCTTACCTCAGAATTTGATTTGTTCAACAGAGCTGACTAAGCGATAGTCATTGGGCTGGTTCTGGCAAATTATTTCGATGGCATTTTATCCAAGTTGCCTCAAAATTTCCAAGGGAGATCTTCCCTTGAAAGGACATTTTCGACTTCGAGTTGGGGTGCCAATAGTAACTAAAAGAACATAGCGGATGTTAAGTGAACGCTAGGAATGTTTATGTACATTCTTACCTGCTGAGAAACTCGAGCTGCAATCACGGACCCAGCTGCCTCAGAGGTGTTTTCTATTTTCTACAGCATTTTGGTCGTTGGAGGCAGTCACGTGCCATTCCCAGCGAATTTTTTTGCAGTACTTTGTGCAACCGTAACAGTAAAAAGGGGCACACATTGAAGGATAATCATTCTTGCCTCACAGAATAGCTCCCGTTATTCTGTCGCGCAGCAGCCCCCATGCAGTAGCAGACCAGCTATGGACTGGAGTTGCCGCAGTTGTTTAGCTTGTGTTTTTTTTTTCGATCCGAATTTGGACTAAAAGCATTTGGAAAGAAGACAAAAGAAGACAAAAACATACTACGAACACCAATATCGACAGCTCCCGCGCCCACCTGCTCTGCAGCGCCGCGTAGATGTTGCGGTGCGGTAGTGGTGATTGACCAACATGATGATTATGGCTGGGTGACTGGACGATTAATTATTCCCTTATAAGCCTAAGAAAAACTCTCCGCAAGTGATTGCGAACAAAACATCTCCCATATGTGCAAAATGATTATGGAAGCAAAAAATGGATGTCAGTTGTTCGCAGTTAGGTGGCCCTCGTAGGTAAAGTGTGAGCCAGTTTTTTTCTTCGATAATTACAGTGCAATATGGATGAACTGGTGTTTCAGTTTCCAGGGTAGTTGTTTCACAACCGTCAAATGAATACTTTTTAGTCTGAACCAGGATATCCAGGAAGAACAGGAGGAAATTCGCCAGTCCGCAGAGGAGCCCTCCCCCCGAGTGATGACCAGGGAGAAATGTGACCCGGTAACGATTTAGTTTTTTTACACCCCATGATATTTGCATAAGACCGCTGCTGCCCTATCTGATCCACATGTGTTCACAAGCTCTTTGTCAAGAAGTAGCTCTAAATCTTTTGTGAGGCCGGGGTACCCCTTGAATTGGTTCAGCTCTTGCTATGCGCTCACTGACCAAGCAAGGTAAGTGAGGTAGGCTCACAAGGGCTGTTACCATACCAGTAAAATACGCTGCAAGAACATCACCACTGTTTGAAGTGGTGTTCATCCAGGACTCAGCACCTTTACCGTTTCACCTCATTCTTCAATGGATACACCGGCCATTCACAGTTACCATGAAAGCCTGGTTGTGGAGACGAGATGAGTTCATTGCCGCGCACCCCAGGAAGAAGCTCCAGCAAGAAGTGTAGGCTTGGAAAGATTGCCTCGAGGAATTAGAGATGAGATACATCAAGAAAGCTGAGTATGCTTAATGCTGGGAACTAGCATTGGTTACGTTCCTTGTTGGTGATGTCAAAGTTCAGAAGTAGTACGCGTTCAAATATCTTCGGTCACGTGTCTCAACAAATGCTGATTGAATCTGAGCGTCCGGTCACAGTCTGCTGGATTGCTTGGGGCAGAATGCTGACCGACCACTTCAAACACGAGTAGACTGTTGATATAAGGGAAATGATGTGTGCTTCGCTGGCATACTCAATCCTTCAAAAGGCGAGACGGTGAAGGGCATCAGCTTTTTTGGAGCAGCTCCAATCCGGCGAAGATAAGTGATGTTCGGCTACGTGGGTACGGTCGTGTGCTGTGAAGTCGTGACAAATCAGTGGCTAGACAGGACTCAGTAAGCGGTAGGTGAAGCTCGCGAAGCATTTGACCAGGGGCTTTGTGCAATCACACGAGAAACTGAGAAATCCGAGGAGCGTAGAAGGTGATCCGTTGTGTTTCAATCAGAATAACTTCTTCTACGACTTTTTTGAAGCCAAGCATGTAAATTTTTGCAAACAAAATGTGCGAGACGTTATTTGTGTTCTCTCCAATGGGTTAAGAGGTTCGCGGATTGACGTGAGAAAAAAAAAACTTAAGCGATTGTTGACAATGTGGGAACAGCAGTGCTTGTCTTTGAGAGTAGCGATCTGAATGATCTCTTAAGCGAGACACGAAAGATAAATCCTTGTGTTCCACTATGCAGAGACCGTAATAAGATTTTAGCGCATGTGTACGTGTATGAAGTAGGATGAAATTGTATGAAGTAGGATGAAATTTTTTATACAGGAAATAAGCAGTCATTTTTTAGGGGGATGACAACAACAGCGACAGTATGAAGTCTGCCGGAAAGATGCGAGAAATCAGCAGACAAGACTCCACACTTTCCTTCGAGAGCATAGATGACAGCCACGACATGAAGAACAGCGCAGAAGAAACATGGAACCAGAGCAAGGAGGCGAAGTGCGTATTAAATACCTGGCGTAGGTCGTGATAAGTTGCTCCACATACCGCCAAATATGCAATTCCTCGCAGACGGCAGAAGTTTTTTTTTTCTGTGCTGCAGGGGCATTTCTTTCGGTCACAGGGGTCTTATTTTGCATTGTCTTCGTTACAGAGATATTATTTTACAAACGTGATGTAGATGACGTGTTCGCCATCGGTTCCACGGCTTCCACTTTGGACGTGATCTTTAACTTAAGTTTGTGTGGAATTGCTTGACGACGGAGGTTTCCTCCTATATATCCCTGGTCTGGATTTGCAGCGTTAGTAGACAGTGGACGTGGTACAAAAAGCGCCTCTACAGACACATAATGTTACACTTTATCTTCAGAAAGGTAAGGAACTGCATTGGCCAGAGGTAGAGACAGCACACGGCAAATATTAAAAAAAAACAATGGCTACAAGAGATTAGAAAAAAACTCATAGCGCCCTCATTATGTCGAGGGAGCAGTACCACTGGGACTCTCTTATGAATAAGAAACATCCGAGGGACGTGAATCAAGTCGTGAGGTCATCAGGGTTAGCTGATGTTTTTACTAATAGAACCGATGTCTTCTTACCACCGAAACTGAAAAGCTTGCTAACAGAGTCAAGAATATATGAAGATAGAGGTGGTTGAAAAAATGCGCCTACTGCAGAGGAAATGAAATCGTTCAACTGAGAGGAACTGTGTATCTGGTGATATGTGGGGGACGCGGGCAGAACCATGTGGGAAAAAAATTTGCGAGCTCGCCATAAACGACTTGACGAACACCCGAGAGCGTTATGCAGTTTCTTGTACTAACCGAAAAGTATTTTCTCATGACCAGGCTGTGCTACAGATAGGTAGACTCTCCTGCAGTTAAAGCGACTGTCTCACTTCGATCATGAGAAGCCCGCCGGAAAGAAACTATATTACAAGAGGGCTTGTCGTTGAAGCAACCGTTGTTCCGAAATAAATAACATATACATATGAGCTCATGGTTGCATAGAGACTTGTCCCATATACGAAAATTGTGACATTGTCACATATCACGTTGCACTTATAATAGCTCTTTTTTGTTCAGGAACCACATGAGGGTTTTGTTCTCATATTTAGTCGGTTAGTTTATAACTGGTGAAATTTTCGCGCCTCATTTATTACTTGTGCCTCATCAAACAGATACTTCATCACATGTTGGGGCTTTTTACAGATGAACCTGTGAAAGGCTCAAACATGGTGATAACATCACTTGCAGAGCTAGTCTTCTCACGGCTCTGACTGCCTTCTACAGCCTGTTTCTGACAATCTTTGCATTGGTGCTGGAACTTTCCCATCTGCTGTCCGGGGAGGAACAGAGAGAAATCAGTCTAAAAGATATGGTAGGCGGTATCACCTCATTTCGTCTAAAAATTCGGCAAGATCTGTCATCGCCTACCACTACCCCTATGTGCAAGGTTATTCTTTACAGATCTTTGGAGCTTATATGTATGGAGTATCAATTCTATTCTTTATTTATATGTACGTAGTTTTACTCCTTAATCCGCGTTGGTACTGGATAATCAACGTTATCGAGGTAAGGGATCACTTACAAATAGCAAAACTTCAGAAACTATCTTCAAAAAAGAGCTTCACTAAAAATAGCAAAACTTCAGAAAAGAACTTCACTCACAAATAGCAAAAAATTTGAGAAAAAAAACCTCTGTAAATTAATTCTCCGCAAACCAAATGGTGCTTCTTAAAAATTTCAAAAACCTGCTAATAGCACTTTTAATTCTAGCTATTGTTCTAGTTCCTTATACTAATTTCTTGCACAACACTTCCAGAAATATGTGAAGCGTTTTAAATCCAGCGATTCCTGTATTTCTTCAGCTGTAGCAACGGTTAGAAAAGTAACCCATTGTGGTTCTTCAGCTGGAAGTCTTTTCTTAAGACTTGGGTGTGTTGGTGAGTAGCTGTTTTAAGTACGGAAGAAATCCTTTCAGAGAATTTGACTTCTTTTCATAGCAAAGAATTTCAGTATTCGGCGTCACAGGCGTTGTGTACTATGCCTTCCTTGTCTTCCTCTGTACCGCTGACAAGACCTGTTCAACGTTCTCCACAGCTCTTGACATTTGTGCTATTGTATTTATATTTACCCAGATGCACTTCATTTTCTGCAACTCCAAGGTTAGTGTTCTTATCAAGAATCCTAGAGTTTTAAAGCATACTAATTTATTGCAGCTATCAATTACTGGCCATCACACTGCTGCTCGATTTGGCACTATGCATTTGATAGCTGCGAATCTGTGGACCTGGATAAGATATGTGCTGATGGAGGAAGGGGTCATGGAAAAGGAAATAAGGTAGGAAGTGTTAGAAAAAAGTTCTCGACTGTGGTCCGGTTTCGCTATCCTCATAGCTTTTCACGAAAGCAATCTGATGAAGAATCCATTCGCTGCATGATTTCATGCAGAACTGCAAAAAACCTCACTTTTGAGCCAATAATCATGGGAGACTTGTCCACGGATCTCCCTCTTACGAGGAATCCCAGCCGATTTGCTGCGAGGCTACGTGGCGCGACCCCAGGTGGCGGATAGGGGATTTACCGCGGACCAAAAGCAGCCATGCGCTTGCCCTGCGACGCGGGTAGATCTAGGAGACTCCATAGTTCGACAGTGCTGGATTCGACACATATGGCCGGCATTTGACCACGCACTCGCGCGTGTGGGTGTGTGCTAATGCTATGTGTGGGCTGTATCCTGCAGTTCGGATTTGGCCAAAAGCTCGCATTCTAACGACTGGGAAGCGCATGAGAGGCGATCTGTGGCCGCCTCTAACAAATAAGTCCCTCGTCCACGGGGAAGGGAATCCTTCCCCTCAACAGTCGAATGCCGGCGACAGGCCGTGGTGACAGGCCGGCCGAAGAAGACCCACGTCGTCGTCGTATGGTTATGATGACGTCAGTGGCTGAAGAAAAACCTACGGCGTACGGGGTCGACGCGCACACTTCGGGGGCCCGGTTGTGTGTGAAAAGTATGCGAGGGTCCCCGATGCTTCGCGAACGGCGGCATCGGGGGGCAAGCAGGCGAGTCGTTAAGGAGAACAACGTAGCCAAGACGCGCATTGCGACTTTGAACGTCGGCACGTTGACAGGTCGCTCGTGCGCCGTGCAGCGCAGAAAAATCGACATATGCGCGGTTCAGGAGACGAGATGGTCAAGCAGTAAGTCGAAGGACATAGGATGTGGCTACAAACTCATTTACCATGGCAGTGCAGGTACCAGAAGTGGCGTCGGAGTCATAGTCTCAGAACGCTACCGAGACGCAATAGCAGAAGTCTAGCGTTTCGACGATCGGCTTATGAAATTGTCATCGCCACTGTTGAACTGCGGCTCCACTTCTTCTCGGCATACGCTCCGCAACTGGCTGTTCTGAGCGTATCAAGGACGACTTCTGGGCGTTGCTTGATGAGAAGACAGCAGAGGTGTCGAAGGAGGATACTCTTGTCGTTGCGGGAGACCTCAATGGTCACGTGGGAGAAACGAGGAGCGATTACAGTTGTCATGGTAGTTCGGCTACGGGACACGTAACGACGATGGTGAACGTATTCTTGAGTACGCCGAGTCTCACAGCCTTGCCGTAACGAACACATGGTTTCAAAAACGTACGTTTCATCTTGTTTCGTTCTACAGCGGCAATACGAAGACACAGATCGACTATGTACTTTTGCGTCGTCAAGATCGAATACTGGTCACGGACGTGAAGCCGTATGAGACAGTAGCGACACAACATCGGCCACTGATCTGTTCGTTGAAAATCACTCCAGCGAAAGGAAGTACGAGAGAGATGCGGACCAGCTCGAATCAAGTGGTGGAAGCTGAAGCAGAAAGAGGCCGCGGTTATATCATTCATTCAGCTACCGCCTGTGAGGAGTGTTGAGGATGGCGGTAAAGCAGCAGATGTGGTCGTAGAGGCAGCGCTGTCTGAACTTGGTGCGACTAGACCAGGTCGAAGGAAGACCGACAAGCAACCTTGGCTATGGACGGACGAAGTGAAGTCGAGGGTTCGGGAGAAGAAGCGCATGTACCATGCCTTCCTGGACAGCAAGACAGACGACCGCTGGCGTAAATACTGCGAAGAGAGCAGCGAAAAAGGCTGTGGCGGTGGTGAAAGCCGCACATTACGCGGATGTCGAAAAGAAGCTAGACACGAAGGAAGGCGAACGGCTCATATACCGGCTCGCGAAATCTCGTAAACGTCAGATGGAAGATATCGAAAAGTTCCATGGCGTCAACGACGAGCATGGCCACCTTCTAATGGACCGCAGGAAGGCAATGAAGCGATGGCGTGATTATTTCGAGAAAATCTCGACGGAGGAATTCGCCCACCCACATATTCCCTATGTATCGCCAACCTACGGACCCGTGCAGGCAATCACTACCGAGGAGACGGAGGCAGCGCTGAAGCGAATGATGTCACATAAAGTGACTGGTCCCGATGACGTGGCAGTGGATCTATGGAAGTCCCAATGCTGGGGATCTGCTGATTGGCTGGCGAGCTTCTTTAACCAGATAGTGGCGGAAAAGATAGTGCCCTCGGAATGGCAGCGGAGCACCACAATCCCGATATGGGAGCGCAAGGGCAGTCCCGCTGACTGCGCTAACTACCGACCTATTCGCCTGCTGTCCCATGCCATGAAGGTTTTTGAGCATGTCATTGACCGCAGGATTCGCGATATCGTGCGTCTCTCCGCTAACCAGTGTGGATTTGTAGCTGGGTGCGGCACCACTGATGCCATACATGCTGCACGTCTCTTGGTCGAGAAGCACCGTGAGAAGCATGGTATGGTCACGTTCTGCGTGCCGAGGAAGGAACCGTCCGCGAAGTCGGCTTTGATCTCGAAGTCTCAGGCAAACGGCCAAAAGGTCGACCAAAGCAACGCTGGCTTGACACACTCCACGCCGATCTTAAGCTAGCTGGAATCCACCCGGACCATGCGCGCGATAGGGCTAAATAGCGTCAACAGACCTCTAAAGCGGACCCCGCTACTAAACTGGACAAACGCTGAAGAAGAAGAAGAATCATGGGAGACTTGTGGGAGGTGCTAAGGCGGGATTACAGGTTTTCCCCACCATGTACTCCCTTGCTGGTCACACATGGAGTGCAGTTGCTATCGTCTTAAAGAGTGGATGGTGAGGAACTCTTAGGAGGAGTACGAGTTTCCTCAGAAGGAGCACTTGCAGTAGAGCATATCCGGGAAGTTCGTCCTCTAACTTTAGTCTCGGCTGGGCCCACAAGCTCCCCAAGAATTGGCATTCGAAAACGGTTTCCCGCCAGTTCTGCGCGAAGTCACTTTTACCATTGTGACCCAGCAAATCCTGGAGACTCTTTTCTTATGAAAATCTCAGTAACGAGCAAGCGGTGGGTCGGTGCCTTTAAGTTTATGAGAAAAGTTTGATGCAGTTATATATGTTATTCAAAAGAAACTATGCATTTAATATTTAATGAAAAAAGATTTATCTTCAGTACTCCAAATGCTGTTCAGGGAAGTGTTTCAAACGTTGAATAATCGTTCGGAACAAGCGATGGATGAAGCGTCAGTCGAAGCGTTTGAACATCGCGACATAGATCTCGCGGGAGGGTGTCGTGCTGCTGAGTGCATTCTCGGTAGGATGACTTGTCACGATCATTGTCGCATATCGTTGCATATATCTTTGCTGGTTGTAGGTAGCCTTTCCGAGGTAATGTTCACAGCGATCGTAGAGTACTCATTGATAGCAGCTGCAGTGCTGTACATCGTCTGGCGGAACATTGGCAGGGCAGGACATGGCTGTGAATATGTGAAGAGGAAGCATCGCATCCGGGTGGACTGCTCGAAGACTACAACTGGTAAGGTTTGGAACTTATGTGGGGAGCCGCTGTGGTGTCACTGCCGACTGTTACAGGTCTGTTTCTTGGGTTGGCCTTTCTTGCTGCCACTTTCACATCAATGATTGTCTACTACGGATACTCAATACTGGGAAAGAGCAAAAATGCCGCATTTGCTTATGCTCTTACGGACATTTCTCAGGTAACAGAGAAAATTCAGATCTGTCTCAAAAAAACTTACACCGTATTTACCGCGTCCTCGAATCTGCATAGTACATAATTCGAGTAGAAACCCTAGCATCATCACCTTCCAGTTGCTGCCATTCTTCAGCAATTCTGCTAAAGGGACGAAAGCTCCAGCAGCAATTGATGGGAGAATGACAGCAACTGGGAGGAAATGGTACTACGGTTTCTACTGGGCTATCACTTTCTCCAGGCTGAGTTTCTAGAGCACAGTCATCACAGTATGCTCGAGCGAAAACCATGCAATGACACCACTCAGTGCTTTTAGTATATCATCTCAACCATCGGATGTGTCATGGCCCTGTATCAGATGAGAGGATTAATTTACGTCAATAAACGAAACAACCACGTTTCTAAAGACCAGGTACTGTCTTAGCTGTTTCTTAAATTCTTATATCAGTAGGAGTCAGTGGCAGGCGCAGAGAGTGGGTGGAAGGGGAGGGGGGCGTAAGAGAAAAGTGGGGTCTCCGCCGTTTTGGGAACCCAGACGAAAAATAAAATTAATAAAAATATTAGTTATAATAATAAATAATTGATAAAAATTATATTAAAAATAATAATAATAAAGAACAAAAATAAACCAATACAATATTTTTATTTGTATTATAAAGTAACTTCAAAAATTTGGCGACCCATTCTCCGGGGGGTGCCTTCCCGCCCTCTTCCCGCGAGAGCAAAACTCTGATTGGTTTGGATATAGCCGTAATTTCAGGAGATCCACTTATGCTAATCTAGGTTCCCACAATGTTTTTCAGTCAAAATTTCTACTTGAACCCTAATGTGCTTCTCAAATAATCGAAGCATATCAACATATCTTTCTGAAGCCTTACACTTGTCAGATATGAGAAAGACTCTGGCACTTCGAACCTTTTATTTTGGACATGATTACAAGCCCTTGCTGGGTGCATTTTGTCCCATTTTAAGGGTGAATACTGATGAGGTATTTGAGTCACTCTTGCACTGAGGAATTGGCCTCTGTCTCACGGTTTAAAGGCAGTACTCACTGAAATTCTCACTTCTGAAGAGAGCCTGCTTACCGTGTAGCTGGACAATCACAACAGTAAGTTGAACATAGTCGCTTATCTGCGAAGATACTGTCATGGGCAAATCTGCCAACCTGGACGAAGGGGCCCCGTCGCTCCAAGTAACGCTATTACCCGGGTGTGCGCGTGTGATCTAGCGCAGTGGATGAAGTGTGGTGTATGAATGTGTACCAATTATCAGCGTTTCGCGGCGATACCTATCAGCGGAACGCTCGTCACCCCTTTGCGCGCACGGAAAATACATACAGCCGTTTTTGCGTCTTCGGCGTTTTTCACACTACTTCATCATTGTCGATGAGTTACCGTTCCTAATAACCCCGACATACCGCCAAATCTCCAACACAGCAGTTTCTGTGGGCGCTGCCTCTGAATTATCTCGCTACAGTAGCGAACATCTACCACTCTATTTCTGAATGAATCTTGCACAGAGCATCATCCTATCCTTTGTGCAACATGCTAAGCTGGGTTTGAGAGGAAATTCATTAGCGCTGAAACTGAAAGAGCACTTGGGGGAGTGGGGGGGGGGGGCAAGGTATTCCTAGAGATATGCTTCCCTGAGGACCTGTTTACCCGTATATGGTAAGGGAACGAATCGGGCAAATTAGGCAAAACTGCTTTATGAATTTCACAGCTCTTTCATCATAAATTCTTTCCATCACATTAATAATTTCATGCATAGCTTCGTACACAGCTTGTGACGTTAACCTCGAATTGCTTTTCCTCAACCGCTGCGCAGTGTTCTGTGAAGAGCCTCTTGGAATGTCTCTTCTTTGCCCAAAGCAGATAAATTTGTTAAATAAATTCGTTGTCCTGTCCTGAGCTATCCTTTGCAAAGCCATCCTGAGTAAATTTCGAATGTTTTGATCAGCTTCGGTTAGGTGGCTAATTTGAAGATGTTTGACTGTTTTTCTGGCAGAAGGTCACATTCAGCCTTTTTGGGCGAAACAGAGTCACACGGCGTTGCTTACAACACAGAGTGCTCCGCAGCGGATCAGATTAGAGATTCGAGATTCACGCCATGAACTATTATTACATGATCGTTGCGAATATCTTGGACCCCTCCCACTTTCATTCCGCACCCCGCCAAGTATAATTCTGTTGCGAGAGTATTTGCAACCATGATTCACCGTTTACCTCTATCAATTTCAGGAACTTCTAGACCAAATTCTTCTGTGGGTCGGCTTAATTGGTGAACTGATATATTCAGTGGCAGGCCTTGTGGGTCTAACCGGTGACAGGCCATGGCAGCCACTGGCTTTCATTCTGTTCTTTGTGCACATTGTCCGATTGATACAGGTGAGAAAATTTTTATGCAAAAAAATTCGTTGCCACATTTGTGAAGTCACGAAGAAAGATTGAACGGGGTTATAATAGACATCTCCTCCGAATTAGTATGGAAATTCTTGAAGTATAATTTCAAGTTCAGGTTGGGACACAGACGTTTCTCATTTATCTGGCGGCCAAAGTAAAGGTCGGAAGTTCATGCAAGGAGAAGCAGCCTGGAAAACAGGCGATCACGTTTCTCCTGGCTGCCAATTTGTCTATATTTCTGATGAATCTCTTCGAAAGCGAGAAACCAGGAATCTCTGAAAGCATCATAGGTGATGTGAATAACGCAGATATGCGCCGTCGAATGTGTAGTGCATAGTTTATATTCCAGATTTTTACGGAAAACGATCATGGGTGTTCCTGGTACGCAGCTTCTCGCCTTTAACAATTTTTTATAGATTTCACAGCTCTGTTTGCCTTGCAGAAATCTGGAAGAATGTGTATGCAAATAAGTGATACTCTGTTTGTTGGAGAAATACTGGTAATTTTAGTGATTTGTAAATTGTTAAAATGTGGTTGTTAAGGTGCTCAATAATGAGGCGGCTTGGCCTTGAGACCAATTTATGAAATATGTATCTGTATTGATAGCTGTTAATAAAGATGTTTCTAAAATTTCCATAGAAGAAAATGTTTAGACTGAGATGAAAAGAGCTAGTTCCCGATATTTATTTCTATTTGAACTGTGAGACATTGCTGATAAAATAAAATCGAAAAACGGCTATGGCAGTGTCCTAATGGAGGAAAACATTTGCAAACCTCGCTATATTTATAAGAGAAATGGGAAACTTGGCATTCCAACAATTTGAGGAGCTGAGAAGCACAGAAAATTAAAGACATCTACGAACTGTATAGAAAGAGTGAAGTAAGACGTTGGAGATGAATTTCAGAAGAAAATGCACGGTGAAGGCAAAAATAAATGCCTGGATTCCACAAAAGAGTGAAACTAGTCGCCTGCATTGGAACAGAAACTCTAACCTAAAGAAGTCGATTTTTTATTAAGGCTATTTGAAAGGGTCAACCACGTAAATTCCGTGTTGGTAGACGTTTGTTTGTTTTCAGTATTTCGATGCAAAAATTAAGTTTTATTACGCTCTCAGGGAAATATTCTCAACTAAAATCATGGGGCCACATGAAGAACAGATTTGGCAACTTTGAAGATAGGAAGAAAAACTCCCACTAGCTGCTTCCAAGCGAGGACATGAACATCTCTGGAACCATCTGTCTGCCATCTCATCTGTCATCCGGTGTAGAATTAACTTAGTTCTCAAATTTAAGCATTGAGTTACAAAACTATGACTAAGTCTTGAGAAAAAAAAACGCTGTGAATTATGCCGTATGCCGAATAGAATATCTGTAGCGATGGTTTCCAGACAAACTTTCAGAACTTCCGCGGGTGACTCGACGGAATTTCCGAAAAAGCTCCGCAGAAGTTCCAAAATCGAAAAAGAGTGACGTAATTCGCGCATTATAGAGTCAATCATAATTCGAGTAATAAGGTAAAACCAGCCAACTTTGAGTGATGATCACCTGCACGCTCAAAAATCAAAAATCGTAGGATCATGTATCGCATCACAGATCGTTCCACCACGCAGCACTAAGTGCACCTCCATTGGCCTCGTCTTCTGACGATGAGCCTCAAACAGGTTCGCTCTCTTATTGTGCTTCGTATCTTCAGCAGGTTTCAACTTCAATGATAATATGGAAAAAATACTCTTTGGTGAAAATCTCTCAAATTTTCGTATTTATGGGAATAATCCCAGGCGTACTTTATCTGACACGAGCTTTACCCGAAATTCGAAATCACAGATGTCATTACTGGGGCATTCCGAAGTGAATTTCGAAGAGAAAGTCGCGGAAAAATTTTCTGATTCTACCTTCTATGGCTAGCTGAAGTCAAGCAAGTCATTTGATATTTTAGTTTGTTGGATCATTCTATCCGTCTCGAAGCTCCGCAGAACTTCCGAGAAAATCGACGCGTGACGTCATATTTCCGCGGAAGTTCCGAAAAACGTCAAGCTCCGCGAAAGTTCTGAAAGTTTGTTTGGGTTATAGTTTGTTTTTTTTTCTGCCAAAAGCCTGTACATGGGCAATCATGAATCCCATATCCATTCTGCACCGTAACTACATTTTGCGGCGTCGGAACTGCGTTATTCTACAGTGACAAAGAAATTATGTAACGGGTTTGGAATTATCCCTAAAGTTCTAGCGAAATAATGCCACTGGACGTACGAAAACAAACATGATTGGACATTAGGGTGTACAAGGAAATCCATTCCAGGATTTGTCCGAAGTATTGCTCACTGCTACAGAAGTCGTTGGTCGAACAACTTACGTCAGCATGCTCCAGATGATATGATTTGTTGGGTATACATATGTCCTGTCATTTCGAAGATGTTGTATGTTGTAATGAGGGATTTTCTGTGATGGAGACAGAAATGTTCCTTGCGTTGAAGCTCTGTGTATTTTCGGACTTGGAGAGTTGTGCACCTTCAAGTTAGAAGGGCAATATTATGTTGTTAAAATAGTCATAAGCATCAGACAAAGCGGCTAACATAATGCAAGAAACTAGAATGGAATATCCGTTCCATAATTTCTTGTCACCCCGTATTATACTTGAACATTTTCCCAGAAAATTCGGATATTTGAATAAACGAACAGACTCGAAAATGTACGTTTCCGACTATGTGAATTTCGAATATGTTCGGAAACCAAACATTATCAATATTCGATTTTTCGAATATACTCAAAACTGTTTTCTCGAATACTATTCAAATATTATTCTAGTGTTCGTATGAACCACTCAAATGACTTTGGTGGGATTTGGATCGGCTTTGACAAGCTTCACATGCAAGCGTACAAAAAAGTTGAATGCAAATCGCAAAACGGCTACAAACAACTTTTTTGTAGGCTTCTGCCCGAGATTGACGGAGGGCTTCTTTTAGGCCTGAAGGCAGTACTTGCGGAAATTTCTGTGTTAAAGATTTCGCGGTGTATCAGGGTTTCTAGCGACGTTGAACTCATCCGGGAAACAGGAAATGATATCAGAATTTCCTGTGTGTCCAAAGCGCGGACGAGTGTTCCATGATAGGTCCTGCCACGAAGCCCTGGTAATGGCACACATTCCACTTGGTCAATTGGGGTCATGATGAGGCAAGATGGGGCGGCGCCTTCCCGCCCTTTGGCGTCGACTCGTCCCCACTTACATTCAAATTTGCATGGGCAAGTATGGTGAAATCGCGCGCGAATCAGTGCGAGTAGGTCCTGAAGGGCGAAGCGAGGGTTTCATTGAACCAATCGCAGACACATTGCCCACCCACTTTTGCCTCATCATGACCCACACCCGGTCAATTGCACTGAACCAAACTTGCGCAATCGGTCAACAGCGCTAGATAGCGCGACGTAACCTTTCGTCTAGGTTGGCAGATATGTCCACCGTAGTATCATCGCAGATAGGCGGCTATTCACTGTGTTCATCTTACAGTTGTGATTGTCCAGCGGCCGGCTACACACGACAAGCGGCTCCATTCAGCAGAGAGGATTTCGTTGAATGCATTTAAAAACGTCTTGAGCGGAACACCGCCTTCTTCAATAATTGATGGAGTAAACGAGACCCGGCACTACTCCACTTCCTGCGCTAAAATTGGGATGTCCTGAAATGTCCTGAAACCTTCAGTTGCCACTGTGGTGGGGATACACAACTGTATACACTATCATCTTACAGGTGGAGCTCAAATATTTCTCGATCCATAACAACGAACTCTACCCCTTTATCACTTTTG
This sequence comes from Ancylostoma caninum, assembly GCA_037903475.1. Taxonomy (NCBI): domain Eukaryota; kingdom Metazoa; phylum Nematoda; class Chromadorea; order Rhabditida; family Ancylostomatidae; genus Ancylostoma; species Ancylostoma caninum. Next base: position 73,152 of record JBAJFG010000420.1, read on the forward strand.
AGATGCGAATGGTTCCGTTACTCAATTTGCGCGACTCTAGAAACATTCTCATGGCTCGGGTGTGCTATTGCTGTAGCGGTGTTTCTTAATGATCATTTTTAGTGAAAAACAGATATCATGACTTATAATAACGGGCTTAGTCTGTCTGTCACGTGTGTGTGTCAGTGTGTGTGAAACGAAATTCGAGGGCGTGGCCTAGAGCGAAGAAAATGTTCTACACCGGATCCACTGTTGCTGTAGGAGTGCGCCGGCGTCCATAAGTGGGGAAACGCCTAGAGTTGGGTCCAACGGTGGGATAAAGGTGCGCCGGCGTCCAAAAGTGGGGAAACGCCTAGAGTCGGGTCCAACAGTGTGATAAGGGTGCGCCTTCGTCCGAAAGTGGGGAATCGCCTGGAGTTGGGTCTAACGGTGTGATAAGGTTGCGCCGCCATCCAAAAATGAGGAAACGCCTGGAGTCGGGTACAACGGTGTGATAACGGTGCGGCGGCGTCCGAAAGTGGGGAAATGCCTGGAATCGGGTCCAACGGTGTGATAAGGGTGCGCCGGCGTCCGAAAGTGGGGAAACGCCTGGAGTCGGGTCCAACGGTGTGATAAGGTTGCGCCGCCGTCCAAAAGTGAGGAAACGCATGGAGTCGGGTACAACGGTGTGATAACGGTGCGCCGCCGTCCAAAAGTGAGGAAACGCATGGAGTCGGGTACAACGGTGTGATAACGGTGCGGCGGCGTCCGAAAGTGGGGAAATGCCTGGAATCGGGTCCAACGGTGTGATAAGGGTGCGCTGGCGTCCGAAAGTGGGGAAACGCCTGGAGTCGGGTCCAACGGTGTGATAAGGGTGCGCCGCCGTCCAAAAGTGAGGAAACGCCTGGAATCGGGTCCAGCGGTGTGATAAGGGTGCGCCGACGTCCAAAAGTGGGGAAACGCCTGGAGTCGGGTCCAACGGTGTGATAAGGGTGCGCCGGCTTCCATAAGTAATAGGAATTCGCTAGGCGGCAATTGCAATTCCTGCATGAGGGGTACGCTTATCCTGTTTCGACGGACGCTCCTACCTAAGTCACCTAGATGTACATTGTTTCCTTTCGTATCCGTGTTCTCTTCCCATTCCGTTTGTGAATGAACCACTCCTTCCTTTCCGTTCATATACACCGGTGGACACTTACCACTTGAATTACCACAACAACCAGTTGAGCCTAAATCATTTCAAGATAACATTTGCACTGAATTGGTTATACTCAGTTCTTCAAGGCCACTAACTTCGCTCATATGGAAGAGCATAACTTCGTTCATATGGGGGAAAGCTACCACCTACGGGATCAAGGGTTTCTCAGGAGAGCGATAGAACTGCGTGGAAGGATGCAGATTCAATCAACCCATTTATACTTTTGTGTTTGCTTTCAACGTGCAGTATGCGAGCGAAGTCCGGCGTTAGCCGGACGGCCAGACTGGTTTTAGAAAATAAAGCAGTACATGAGTTTTCATAGTGAATGTCTGTGGCGCCAATGTTGACCAAATTTCATATGTCAACTTCCCTATTCTCTTTACGTCTTCGATCTTCTCCACTGTCAACTCAGAGCTCCAGGAAAGAATTCGGAGGCCTACCCAGTACCCAAGTAAGCCTACTGCCGCAGGTGCAGATGAAATCAGTCCGGATGCAGTCAACAATGGGAAAACAACAAAAGCTAGCTGGATTATATATTTTTATATCGACAAAAAGGTAATCACCTGAGCATTCATGGCATCCCTTTGACAACCTACCTGCCTCATCGACCTCGGCAGCTGTGCACGTTGGGAGGTCATCCAGAGAACGAATCAATGAATTGGAATAAGAGTGTGAAGACATATTCTCCAAACACATTTTTATATCTGGGAGATGAACGCTACCAATTTTCAATTCTAAAAACTTGCCACTCGACCCGAATAAATCTAAAGGAGAACGATCTACTGATTGGCGGTTTTATTCTATTGATAGTGGCTTTATTCTATTGATGTACAGATGTCTATTCCGAAGTCGATCCTTCGTGATTCCTTCTGAACCGTGTAATGCGTCACAGTTGAATTTAGTAGGTGATATAATCTTCATCGCTTTGGTCACTCCTAAACAACTGTTTTTGTTGAAATTGTCTGAGCATTTTTCACCAAATGCTCACTTGGCACTCCATATCGCCCATATGAACCGTCTGATATGAAAGAGTGCTGATTTCTTGAAATCTGAGCTTCCTCGTCTCCCAACCATATTCGTTGCGAACGAGAAGGAATACCTTTGAGATAGCATTTCGTGCAACCATAGTCAGAATTCCACCTCGGCATTCCGAGCATTGTTTGTTGAGCCTTCAATCACACATAATGTACTCGGTACAACCGTGAAGCTGATTTCATTATGCAACCCCCATATCTGCCACGCCGTGGTAATGCTTCAACTCAACAGTCCACGTGTCAAGATTCAGCTTAAAGCGTAGAGGTATACTTCGTATTTGCAGCAGCTCGGACTCCAATCCAAGGCACTAGTTATAGGGGTGAGAATGTATTGGAATTGTTTGAAGTCACCTGCTAAACAAATAGTCCATCAGTTGATCTGTCGGCTTATTTCTTGTGAACAAAATTCCAGAAAGCACAGAATTTCGATAGTCGTTGGACACGTTAGGATCGAGATTATCCAATCGGAGATAGAGTGGCCAAAACTGCCGACTGAAAAGTTGCCAAAGTCGCTAGAATCCCATTGGTATTCACTCACTTTGAGAGCCGTTTAGGAACGAAACCATCCAAGGAAACGGTCAAAAGAACGACCAAATGCCTAGGTTGAAATTCTTCTGCAGTCTCGATACTTGCATAATAATCGCGGCAATATCGAAGATCAGAGCGGTCATTACCAAAACAAGTTCCCTAAGAGCCACATTTTCCCTTAATTTTGTCCACTTGATTCTCTACTATCGCTACCTCGCTGTTGTGGAGTTGCTCATGGAATTGAACAATCTCGGCCAAGTTTCCGCATATGATGTCTTCCACTTGGGGACGGACATTCATTACTTGGACTTCAACTCTATCCAGACGCTTCGTTCGCTTTATCCTCCTCCTGAGTTTCCCAATGATTATTTTCGCAATAATTTCACAGTCTCATACAAACCGTTGCAGTGGGCAACCTGCTCGTCGGCATTTTTCTAGAGGGCCATCTAATTTCTGCTTACACATTTCACAAAAATAGTGTTTTGTTATTTCGAACGATTCCAGCAGATGTTGATGCAGAGACTTTATGTCACGATGGTACTGAAATTTCATCCGTTAATATTCCCAACGACAATCACATTGATGCTGCTCTCACCGTGACTGGGGGAGGAATCCCATATAGGACGGTCATCAGTTCCTCCATCATGTTGATTTCTTCTGAGGATATGCCAAAAAGGTGGATATATGATGCGTAGTATAGAATCTTGTCATCTCTACCTTAAAAATGTTGTGTTCACTTGATCTAAGCAGGTAACGGAGTTGAACCCACTCGTATTTGATGATGAGGTTATTTCATCTATGTGGTCACTGTCTATCTGAGAACTGTTGTCGAAAATATCACTAGTTATTCTTTTTTCCAAAACTAGATTACCTATACAGTGTAATGAGGTTAAAGAAACCATACAAGATAACGAAAAAAAAGAAAACAGGCGATCAGGTGTAGGCATCGAAATTCAAAAAAAAAAGCCAAGTTCCTTCGATGTGGTGCAAGCAACGAGAATTGCTTCGTCTCTCTTTTGTCTCAGCGAGGCCAGACGGTAACAAGGAAAAAATCTTACGCGCATTGTTCTGTGGCTTTGAGATTTTTTGCTCAGAAAGGAAGATGACATCGAGTTTTTGATGACCAAGTAATGACATAGACTTTGTCCAGCTGTAAGTTTTCGAAAGATTAGCTGTGGTATAGAACATCCAGTATCTAATGCAGAATGAAGACGTTAGAGCACGTGGAATGAAGATCATTTCAATTGCACCCTTCCATTTAAATTGTGACCATACAGCCAATTTTGATGATGTTCTCACGATTTTGAAGAATGAGCTCATTATCTGTTTTTAAAGACAAAATAGTTGTTTTTCTCATATATATTACAGACTCACGCTGTACTTGGGAATTCTTTCTAGTTATCACCACTACTTTTTCGTTGGATGGCTTCGATAGCAGTGTCAGTTTCTGCAGATGTTCCTTCGCCAAGCGTCTTTGAAGCAGACGCTTCTTCATCAATACTAAAAAAGGAGGACTATTACAAGCATTCATGACTACTACATTTATTTCCGGAATCACCTCCGTAACCGCGAACTCCGTCTCTGTTGATATCACTATCACAACAAACAAATATTTGTTTATATGCATTAACATCACTACCTAGTGGTAAATTCGAGAGGTACAGAAGGGTCTTTGCCAAAAAAGTGTGAACTTGGCGAATACAAGTTAAGCTATAGCACACTGTTTCCTCTTGTCAGTTCCCAGCAGGGAAAAAGGTGAAAAGCCTACGTAGATCGAGGAAGAAAGCGACTGTCTCTGGGGAATTATACTGCAAAATGGCACCTATCGCTCCGGTGCTCGCTATTTAATTGCACTGATCAAGAAAGCGATGTATTTCAAATCATCGCTTTTACGTTAAGTTACGCGACACACCAATTGGAATGGCTCTACGTCGCCTTCGCGAGAGACTATGACAGTCTTATCGGTCATGGTCGAAGTGTAGACGCCGATGTTGGCTATGCGTTATACAGTGTGTTTCACCAGGGGTGCTTGTTGTCAAGAAGGCAAAAAGGAAAAGAACGTGAGAAAGTGCGCATCAGTCAGAGAGGAGGGAAAGAAAAACAGGTTATCTGCACGGATACTCAGCTATCGTCGCGTTTGGCTATATGTACTACATGTAGCATCACCAATATTGCTAACCGATCTTCTGTGATGTTGACGGACGCAACGTACAAACTATGTTAGGGATTTATCGTGGATTGTATGTAATACTAGACGGTGTACCCGGCTTCGCTCGGGCGTTCAATTTCTCCCGGCCTTTTAAAGCTGATCCCAACACTTGTTTTCGTTATCAGCTTAAGTGACCTTTCTTCATCCCGTCTCCTCCCTCAAAAAATGGTTAAAGTTGCTTGCCTGGTGGATAAATTCTTCTAAAATGCTTGCCTCATCCACTTTCAGCGTTTCGAAAAACCCCAGAAGGCACGTTTTCACCGACCCGTGTGCAAGAATGCCGAAAAATCGATAAAACAGATAAATCGATATTTCGGTCAAAACGGTTGTCATATCCGTGTCCAGTGCACTGAGATACCCCAGTAGACATGTTTTTGCCAGCCCGTGGACAAGAATAGCGAAAAATCAATGAAGTCGATAAATCGATAATGTCATGCAAAATGGTTGCCATATTCGTGTTCAGCGCATTGAGATACCCCAGTATCTAATTTTGCTTTTAAAGTAGGGTTTTTGAGGGTGTTTTCTGACATCAAGCACATCACTGGAATCAACGCCTCGAGCTGCGCTTGAATCTGTGGAAATCTCGATACCCAACATGAGGTGAGACACTGCCTTTAATGAAGTATGCCTTAGCACGCAATCCAGTCGCCACGACTGTACTCCTCGTGCAAAACCTAGTCGCTGCGATCAAATCGCGTCGCTCGAAGTATACCAAGGGCTTTAGAGTGTGCACTCGAAAGTATAAATGAGCTCTGTACCCCATTATCAGGATGTAAACAGTGATGCTAGATTATTGGCAGAAAACAACAATTATGCTAAAACTGGGCTGTGGTGGCAGTGAGGTTCATTTCTCAGCTTTTAGTGCCTTGGGAGTGCTATGAGCAGCCAATCTGTTCTTAGCTACGAGGTGTACACATTGAAGCACTTTCTGAATTCCACTTGATAATGACTACGTTTCCTTCAGGATCTTCAGTACATAACGAAAACACTGTCATATTATGTTTCGGAACTATTAGCACTGGGAATATCAAGTGAGGAATAAAGCTTCTTTTCTGGCTGTAATGGGCGTTCCTCTTGTAAACAGTTCAAGTAGGGCAGAGAAGGACTAGCAATCCCATAAAGCGAAATTTATGTTTTCACTCTAAGGCCCATGGCATACTTCACGGCGACACCGTCGTAGTGAAGAAAATGAATGGAAATGATGAGAACAGAGTGTCACGAGTTCTCATGTTTTATCACACAGTCAGCATGGAATACCGTGCTGCATAGGAGCCAGTGTGAGAAAACTTGTGGTGGTGAACGGTCGCAGCGACAGCGTCGCTGTGTAGTATGCCCTATGCCTAACTGAGCTGTCCTGCAAACCTCATATTCCTTGTTCTTAGCTTACCTACTCGAACAATGTGGGAGGAGACGGAAGAAAAACTTGAAGAAAAGTGGTGAAAAGACCGGACTTCTAGGAAAGTTAAGAGACAAGGTAAGTATAGTCTGTTCATTTAAAACGTACACTCCACATACCAGTCAGCGCAGCGGCTATGTTGGCATTGGAGCGAATTGATAGACTAATAAGCTACTGGGATCAATGGAAATGAATGTGGTAGGCATATCACCCCGCTCCAATGACAACATAGCCGCTACGCTGACCGGTACGTGGAGTGCACGTTTCAAATGAACAGACTATATGTTGTTCCTAAAAAGTAGGAGAAAGCCTCCATATATATATGACGCTGCCAACTAATTTGTCCGCGTAAAAATGCAAGTTTGGAATGAATGGCCACACACCGGACCGTTTGGGGCATGGCACAGTGAAAATGAAGTGGTGGCACAACTGGAAGCGTTCGGATTCTGCCATTCATTCTCTACTTTGCATTTTTGCGAGGACAAATTAGTTGGCAGCGTCATATATTCTTACGTCATCAGGCCATGACTAGATGGCGAACGCTAGGGAGGTAACTAATGGATTCTGCCATGCAAAATAACTATCATAATTGGTTTACTAGCGACAAATTTTACAAATGCGAATGTTTGCAATTGAATCTTGGTTGTTCCTGACATTCATGTGCAACTAATACACCTGAGAACTTTGTGAGCACCAACTCAACGACCTCACCTATGAATTTGTAACCTGAAGCGTATCTTGTTCCGAATATGTTGTTGAAGGGTCTTGCCATGCCAGTGATCTCATCTACGGTAGCCGTGTCATGTGAACATCTATACTCCTTCGCCTAAGCTGCAATTTTTTGGGGTCTGGCTATTTGACCATTGCCTGTATCGGATCGCCCACTGTCTATATTTATCAAAAATGAAGTCGCGGAAGCAAGGACTTCATGAGGTGCCACACTTCTTGAGGGATACCGGTAGCCTTAGAGTATCCCCAGACTTCACCAGTAATCGTGACGATAGCCACGACCGCCGACGATCGCCACTTCGATGTGAACGAGGAGAGCCAAGACGTAAGAGGGATGATAATAAATGGGGCGTGACGACGATCAATAGGCATCTTTTCCACTATCGCTATCACTCACATCGCCAGATCATTTTGGGCACATCTTTGAGGGTACGGGCGACGAGCTCCTTCGGCAGCGATCTATGGCGATGTAACGTGGCAATCGATACATATCATTTCCACGATCCTTATCTCTTTTATCGCCGGTTCATTCTCGTTCATTTTGAACTGGCGAAGTATGGGGATACTTCTACTAGGGAAGTGCACGAGGCTAACCCTGGGGATCGAAACGGAACATCCACTTATAGAAGCATTGCCTAAGATGATGTTGAAGTATGCATATCATTCTCGCCCAGATCAGGAGAGCTCGCTAAAAATTTCTATATTGCTCTGCCATAGGACTCCATGTAGAGCTGGGTCTCATGAAATTTTAACCACGCAAACCAATTGTGATTACCTTGATTACCTTTCTGGAACATGGAGTGTTTGAAGAAGTATTGGATTGATGCGAAATTAAATGCCGTTTTCGGGTATGCACAATTAACTTTTTCCTTCTGTAGAATTTGCGCGACTTCAATCCATCATTCTGTATCGGAGGTGTCCGGTAATCTTGCATTTGTTTTAGCTCGGAATTGCCTTCCCAATGGACGCAAAGCTTGGGATTCGCGAGGTTTTCTTCCTTTTTTAAGATTTTAAACTCAAATGTAATCACGATTGTGGGCGCGGGATGCCGCTAGATAATCAGGCGTTGAGGACAGCCGTGGGATCCAAACCAGATCTTACCATGCAGACAATGAGAACAGGGATGCACGCTCACTATACTACAGTTTCAAAGCACCTGACTTCAATCAACAGAGTAAGAAAGGTGCAGACGTGAACATCACACGATCTGACTGATTACCAGCGTCTCATCTGGTGTGACATCTTTTCTAACTTAATTTCTCGTCCAGGAACGACTCATTTCTGGATATTGATTACTGTGAATGAAGCTCGGCATCTGTGCAATAACAGCAAATGCGAATGGATATGGGAAGAGACGTTTTCCCATTTCTGAAATTTGCTGAACCAGATCATCCCTCTAGGGAGGTTATGTCAGGAGTTTTGTGGTGTAAGGGTGTGACTGACTGCAGCCTTCTCCAATCCAGTCAATCATTGACAACAGAGTCCTAGTATTGTAATTTCGAGTTGAGGTCCAATAATCTACAGTAGATGTGGTTGGCAGTGATGAACAGAATCAGGATTTCCCCTACTCAAGGGTAGGGCTAGCCTGTCACTCAAAAGTCCATCCAGAAAAAAAAACTGGAGCAGTAAGGCATCGAGGTTCTCATTTATTATTTTCATTCCTGAGACCTCTCCTTTACTGTATATCACTTTTCCCTGGGCAAACCTGCGACAGCAGCAGACTGCTGATCTAGAGCATGCCAAAATCGCTTTCCAAAAGTCTTTAGATTTTTAGTTTTCACTGTAGAGGCATGTCGTTTCTCATAAGATTGTTAGGAAAGATTTAGCGAATTAAATGGGCATTGAACTGATAGAGAACGTTGTTTTTAAGCTAAGTTATAACAATTTAAATCGGAGTGTTCATTTCGGCAATTAATTTCACACCAACCCGATACCTTTGAGTAGGTTTATGAGATGATGAGTCAAGCATGGCAGCAGTTGTTGTGGGGGCAGCTTGTTAGAACGGCTGCCACCACGACAGCATCGGGCTTCGCTGGGTCCCACACCCTTATACGACAGCTGTGCCTCAGGCGAAAGTACGCTTGACCAATGTAAACCCAAAGTTTGAGCAATAACGATAAGTGTCAGATGGATAAGAGGGTCAAACCCTATCATGACTTATAATAACGGGCTTACTTTGTGTGTCACGTGTGTGTGTGTGTGTGTGTGTGTGTGTGTGTGTGTGTGTGTGTGTGTGTGTGTGTGTGTGTGTGTGTGTGTGTGTGTGTGTGTGTGTGTGTGTGTGTGTGTGTGTGTGTGTAGAACGAAATTCGAGGGCGTGGCTTAGAGTGATGCCGACCACTCCACCGTTACATGAAGGGTGCGCCGGCGCGCAAAAAGGCAATTTATACTGGATGCGTGCGACTGACGCGCGTGCGTCTCTATGATGAAGAATAGGCCCCAGTCGCATAGCAGTCGCATCGCAGTCGCTGCTCAGACGCACGCGTTCACGGTCTGGCGAAGGCCGCGCGTTCTTTTCATTGAGGATGTACATGTCGTGTCGACCGGTCTTCATGGAAAATCCCTTGCAAATGGATGCGTGCGACTGATGCGCGACTGACGCACGCAGCTAGTATAAATTACCCTAAAGTGGGGGGAGACGGGTTCACTGCTGTGATAAGGGTGCGTCGGCGCCCAAAGTGGGGGGAGACGGGTTCACTACTGTGATAAGGGTGCGTCGGCGCCCAAAGTGGGGGGAGACGGGTCCACTGCTGTGATAAGGGTGCGCCGGCGCTCAAAGTGGGGGGAGACGGGTCCATTGCTGTGATAAGGGTGCGCGGCGCCCAAAGTGGGGGGAGACGGGTCCACGGCTGTGATAAGGGTGCGTCGGCGCCCAAAGTGGGGGGAGACGGGTCCACGGCTGTGATAAGGGTGCGTGTGTGGGGGGAGACGATTCCACTGCTGTGATAAGGGTGCGCCGGCGCCCAATGCGGGTCGGGTGCGCCGGCAATGTGGAGGAGACGGGTCCACTGCTGTGATAAGGGTGCGCCGGCGCCCAAAGTGGGGGGAGACGGTCCATCACTGTGATAAGGGTGCGTCGGCGCCCAAAGTGGGGGGAGACGGGTCCACTGCTGTGATAAGGTGCGCCGGCGCCCAAAGTGGGGGAGACGGGTCCATCACTGTGATAAGGGTGCACCGGCGCCCAAAGTGGGGGGAGACGGGTCCACTGCTGTGATAAGGGTGCACCGGCGCCCAAAGTGGGGGGAGACGGGTCCATCACTGTGATAAGGGTGCGTCGGCTCCCAAAGTGGGGGGAGACGATTCCACTGCTGTGATAAGGGTGCACCAGCGCCCAAAGTGGGGGAGACGGGTCCACGGCTGTGATAAGGGTGCGTCGGCGCCCAAAGTGGGGGGACGGGTCCACTGCTGTGATAAGGGTGCGTCGGCGCCCAAAGTGGGGGGAGACGGGTCCACGGCTGTGATAAGGGTGCGTCCGCGCCCAAAGTGGGGGAGACGGGTCCACGGCTGTGATAAGGGTGCGTCGGCGCCCAAAGTGGGGGGACGGGTCCACTGCTGTGATAAGGGTGCACCGGCGCCCAAAGTGGGGGAGACGGGTCCACGCTGTGATAAGGTGCACCGGCGCCCAAAGAGGCGGGTTGGCGCCCAAAGTGGGGGAGACGGGTCCACGGCTGTGATAAGGGTGCGCCGGCGCCCAAAGTGGGGGGAGACGGGTCCACTGCTGTGATAAGGGTGCGCCGGCGCTCAAAGTGGGGGGAGACGGGTCCATTGCTGTGATAAAGGTGCGTCGGCGCCCAAAGTGGGGGAAGACGGGTCCACTGCTGTGATAAGGGTGCGTCGGCGCCTGAAAATATAGCTACCGATGGAGGAGGGGTGCGCCGGTGTCCACTACTCAGGGAAGTGTCATGAGTTAGGTCCATATTTGTTAAATCGATTCGATGGCGTCTAACATCAATCGTAAAAAAAAAACTAGATGTCAGACCACTGCGCGGATTAGTATGCAATCCGAGTGAATCCTTCCTCCTTACGTCCTCCTCCGCGTTCTTCTCTTCTCATTTGTTTATGAACACACCGCACCCTCCACTTTTATATGTTCTAACTGACTTATCACTTGACCAGTTATAACAAACCAGTCTGGCCGTCCGGCTAACGCCGGACTTCCAGACTTCTATTGATGCTCGCTTCGCTCGCATACTGCACCTTGAAAGCAAACACAAAAGTGTAGATGGATTGATAAAATCTGCATCCTTACACGCAGTTCTATCGCTCTCCTGAGAAACCCTTGATCCCGTAAGTGGTAGCTTTCCCCCATATGAACGAAGTTATGCTCTTCTATATGAGCGAAATTAGTGGCCGTGAAGAACTGAGTGTAACCAATTCAGTGCAAATGTTATGCTGGAATGATTTAAGCTCAACTGGTTGTTGTGCTAATTCAAGTGATAAGGGTCCACCGGTTCATATAAATGGAAAGGAAGGAGTGGGTCTTCTCCAAAGGAATGGGAAGAGAACACCGATACGAAAGGAAACATTGTACATCTAGATGATTTAGGTAGGAGGGTCCGCCGAAACAGGATAAGCGTACCTCTCATGCAGGAATAGACCCGTCTAGCGAATTCCTATTACTTGTGGAAGCTGGCGCACCCTTATCACGCCGTTGGACCCGTCCAGGCGTTTCCCCACTTTTGAACTTATCACACCGTTGGACCCGACTCCAGGCGTTTTTCCACTTTTGGACGCCGGCGCACCTTTGTCACACCGTTGGACCCGACTACAGGCGTTTTTCCACCTTTGAACGCCGGCGCACTCTTATCACATCGTTGGACCCGACTCCAGGCGTTTCCCCACTTCTGGACGCCGACGCGCCTTTATCACACCATTGGACCCGACTCCAGGCGTTTTTCCACTTTTGGACGCCGGCGCACCTTTGTCACACCATTGGACCCGACTCCAGGCGTTTTTCCACTTTTGGACGCCAGCGCACCCTTATCACACCGTTGGACCCGAGACCAGGCGTTTTTCCACTTTTGGACGCCAGCGCACCCTTATCACACCGCTGGACCCGACTCCAGGCGTTTCCCCACTTTTGGAAGCCGGCGCACCCTTATCACACCGTTGGACCCGACTCCAGGCGTTTCCGCAATGTGGGAAGCCGGCGCACCCTTATCACATCGTTGGACCCGACTCTAGGCGTTTCCGCATTGTGGGACGCCGGCGAAGCCTTATCACACCGTTGGACCCGTCCCCAGGCGTTTCCCCACTTTTCGGCGCCGGCGCACCCTCCACACCGCGGTGCACTCACCGCTCTCCACTTCCCCATCCTTTAGAGCTTCTCTTCATTCTTTGAACCTCACCATACCCGTCCCTATCATCTTGTTGACCTCGTAATCACCATCACTGGCCAATCAGGGAATTTCGTTTCTGACACACACACACACGTGACAGACGAAGTAAGCCCGTTATTATAAGTCATGACAAGGAATGATAGAGCATTTTCTGCGGTCAATCCAGGTTGAACCGGTTATATATAGTTACAAAAAGCTATTTCAGCAAAAGATAAAATTGCTTCGATAAGGTTAACCTCTTTGATAAGTGCATTTTTACATGAGAAAGAGCAATGGAAAGGGTGTGGGACACATTATAGGAAAAATGTGGAATAGCTGTGACTTTATTTGAATGAAGAAGGAATGAAGCCATGCGAGCGAAGCGAGCATTAGGAAAAGTCTGGAAGTCCGGCGTCAGCCGGACGGCCAGACTGGTGTTTCGATAACGATCACAGAACAAGTTGCGTGTCTAGCGTTTATCTCGCTCTTAGTACAAAATACCTAGTAGGAGGATGAACAAAGCGAAGAAGAGATAGGGGTTTAACTTTGGACACAGCTGCCACCCGACGAGACTGGAGAAGACCGGCTGGCGAAGACGATAGACGAAGACTGAGGAGGCTCCAAGCGATGGCCGGTACGTCGACGTGGGCACGGGGGCATTCGCGCCAATGGCGGGGTATCGGAGATCGCAAGTAGGTCGTGGCGACGTTCACGACACTGGGGGCCGGGCCAAAGAAGGAGCTCCTTAAGCAGGACTCGGCACCCGCAGGCGATGCGGAGCGAGCGAAATACGGGACTCGGCAACCGCAGGCAATGCGGCGTGAGCGAAGATACAGGACTCGGCAACCGCAGGCGATGCGGTGCGAGCGACTACACAGGACTCGGCAACCGCAGGCAATGCGGCGCGAGCGAAGACACGGCGGATGATCACGGAGGCAGGCGACAGTGTGTCCGCGGTACTTACCTACGAGTCAAAGAGAGATCTACGCGTTAAGTTATACATACATGTTACCTACGGCTACAGGCACGTGGGGGCTGTGGTATAACGTTGTCGAGGCGGAGGAATTTGAAGGCAATCGGCGTAGAAGTGACTGTACACAAGTGACTTTGCGAGAAAACAAAACGACACGCTTATTTATAAAAATGTTCCTGATAGTCGTTCTTCTTGGACTTGTGACTCGGCAACTTGACGCTGGATAGTTAGTGGTGACGACGGGCATGGGTTGGACTGGCTGAGGTAGATGAACGTGGAATGGCATCGTGAGCGATTGAAGCACGTGTTGTCGACCATGGAAAGAAGGAAGGTTGTGTGAGGTTGAATTGGGCGAAGTGTAAAATAAAAATTTTCTACTGAGCGCTTTTTGCGCCGGGCCAGCGAAATGACGAGGTGGAGACATTTTGTTCCTCGCCCTGTGATGAGAAGGGAAGGGGAATTGAGGTAAGTGAGCAAATGAAGTGAGATCGAAAGAGAAAGACGCGGTCTCCATACGCGTATTTTAACCGGACATGAATAGGACCCATGATGGGCACCCGTTTTTGTGAGATTGCAAAAAAAAATGAGGCGAAATGAATCTTGCGGTGTAAGGGTGATTCGATAAATGAGATCATGTTTTCAATTAAATTTAAATGTTCACACAAATTTGAGTTTCATCGTTTGGGTAATCCGTCAGGTTTGAATGAGGCGTTCACGAAATAATGGGCTACCTACTCGCCCTGCTCAGCAGCTGGATGGTGGTGCTGATAAATGTGGGCAGACTCCCTTGACACTCTCTGATAGAATGCGCTAGGAGTTTCATCGGTGTCGATAGTCAGTACGTGGTCGTCCTTGTTGAACATGCAGATCGAATGATGATGATGAGGATCGTGACAAGTCATGCAAGGGCTACGCCTCTTGCACAGGTTCGGAGGATGGACACCAATGCAGTTGATGCAACGACCTTCCGACGAAATGAGAATATCCGCACGCTCCTTAATGAGCTTCACATCCGGACACAGCGCTGAGAACTGCCTCTTACCGTGGCAGAACACGCAGCCTTTATAATGCTTAGGCGGAATGGTGGAAACGTCCTGAATAAAACTGTGACACGATCGCTCCCTTTGAGGACTGCGGCTACGAGAACGACTACGACGCTGCGACCCTGCTGGACGGCGCCAAGTTTCCGAAACAACGGAAGGTTGGCGTGGCGGACTGTGGTGGCTGCTACAGGAGTGACTGCTGGATGCACGGATCTGTGCAGGATTAGAAGGCTCCTGGGCCGATGAGTGGTCCACTTGATAACGAACCTGAAGTGCCTTTGTGAGTGACGCGATGTCATTGAAGGCGTAATTCAGGGCCGTATCAGCGCTCATGATCAAATAATCGAAGCGGACACCGGAGACGCCAAACTGGTGGAGAGACTTAGTGATCTTTTCCGAAGACGAATCGTACGAGAGAAAACGCGGAAGAAGATTACGCTGAACAATGCTCTTCTGTGTGTTGATGTTAGCCACTAACGTATTGAGGCGATCTATCCACTCCAGAATAGTTGGTATGTGGTCGTGGCCGACTGGATGAGTGGCGATCTCCACATGGAGCTGCGTGAGATTATTGACCTGCAAAGGAAGTGCCTTCACGGCAGACACCACGTGGAAGATGGCGAAGTCTCCGTTGTAGCCTTCCTTGATCTGCGAAGGTGCTGGCATTGTGATCTCTCTCGTGATTAATTCACGGATCAATACAAAAAGATCGTGCTTCAGAAACGCGTCAACCTGGGCAAAGTCCCGATTGGATAGTTGTTTGATCTCGAAAACATGCTTGATGTTAGCCGCTAAAGTAAGAGATTGCGCTAGCTTTGAGGCGAAGAGCGAATCCGGCGAGATGACTTGCGCCTGTGATTCGTCGTCGTCCTTGTGCGGCACGTTGAAGAATGTCCTATTGCCGGCACATAAAGCGTTTACAAGCTCTAGTGAGTTAGGCGCGCGGGAACCTCTTACTGGGGTATCGTTAAACCCAGGCCCAATAAAGAGCGTCTCTGTTACCTCGATGGGGATGTCGGCCAAAAATGGCATGACTCCTGGTGCTGGGCTGGGCACTGCGGCGGCTTCCTTCGCTACTTGAGGCGCGGCCTTAACTACACGCTCGAGAAGCTCCACGTCCAAATCAGGACTGGAAGGATTTGGATTGTTAGGCGCATTCCTATTGTTCAGCAACATTGTGGGTTTTTCAAGCGGAATAAGCGGTGGTGGAACAGCTTCAGGCACGATGTCGTTGGCCCAATCCATAATCACAGAGGATATTGAAGACGGAGAAACTGACCTCGAATACGACGGCTCCTGGTTCGTCGAGTGGTCGGACTTGTCTTTCTCTATTACAACAGAACACTTAGCGCGCGATAACAATTGCAACAATTGCAACTCGATATCTGAAACAGTAAAGTTGTGACTAGGTGTTGCGCAACATTAGTGAGGCGAAATAGAGTACGTTTCAATTTCCTACGATCGCAAATGACGATAGTTGAAGAGAGATTGAGACTCTACTAGGAATAAAAACAACAAAATATGCTAGCAACCAAAATATGTGAGTTAGAATATGATATTGTGAGCACCTGACGAAAAGGGAACTCAACTATCGTCATTTTTGAGGCGAAATATACTAAACAGATCATAATGATCGAGTAGCGCGCGCCTAATGATGAAGTAATGACGCTGAGCATGATGAGTCATGAACTATGAAGTTGAATTGCAAATGAATGCGATGTATTTTTGAAGTACTAACAAAGAGAATCACAAAAGGCAAAAAGCTGCGCGGTGAGAGGCGAAAACTGTAGGAAGTAGGCGAAACAAACCTAACTGATAAGAGTAAATACTCAAATGTCGTCTAAAGACACCCTAATGTGGACAATATATGAGCAAAAACTAAAGATGCACCGCATGCAGAACTGAAAAGGAACAAAAGGTTGTAAATGTAACGAAAGGGAAACAAAAATAGTTGCATTAGACGCAAAAATACCGTTAGAAACGAAGTTGGCCCCATAATGATGCAATAGTTCCACATGCGGCACCTGCAAGCAAAAACGGGTGTTTTTAGACGACGACACGATAATTCCACTTTAATAGTGATGAGGATAGGGCTAGGAGGCGATTCTAACGAAATCCTGCAAAAAACGCGAAGAAACACGCCGCGGAAACAAAAAAGAACGGCCGCCGGGCCCAAAATCGTAAAATACTATTTTGGCCGGCGCGCGACCGCGCCGCGTGCTTGAGTCCCGTTACGAATGGGTTGCCACTGTACTCAAGAAGGGAGTGAGAGGATGAATTGCATCCCTATGAAGGAGAAGACGCTAGGATGGACCAAGAAGAGCACGGAGGAGACTAGGAGGCAAGGTTATCTGAACTGGGCATAAGACTTTCCCACTTTTGAGGGCCGTGATGGCTGGATACGAGTGGGAACTAAGTTAGAAGAATCGGATTTCCGCAGTACTTCTCTAGAAACTGCATCCTTTGAAGAAATAGTAATTTGTGGGGGCCTCGATGGCGTAACGCTAGGATGAGGTAAGGCGGTAGGACTAGATTCAGGCGGTTTCTCACTTTGAGAAGCGGTAATTTCCAACGGGTACAGATGGTTAATAGACCGCTTGAGGGTTTTTCCTCTGGCGGTTCGAATGGTGGCCGTCCGAACGGTGTTGTTTTTGTCACGGTGAGGTTCCACGATAATGGCGAGTGGCCATCGACCTCTAGGAAGACTATCGTCTGCCATAATGACAAGATGTCCTACCTTAGGCGCAAGTGGAGTGGATCGACCTTGACTAATACGGCTCTGATGCCTTTCTCCTAAAGCCGATAGGTAGTCGCGATGCCAAACGTCCCAGAATCTTTCCAGAACAGCTAGGGTTTCTTGATGCCATGCTACCAGACTTTCTTGAGTCGATCCTTGTGGCAAGTAATTGAAGTCCGCCTGTGCTCCAGGTATGTTTAACTGGAGTGTGACTTCGGGAGAGATAAAATCAATCGGTCTGAGAGGAATTGCGTCAGCTGAGGACGACAACGATGTCAAAGGCCTACTGTTAAGGATAGCTTCGATTTCGGTGATGATCGTGTGAAGTTGTGAAAGCGGTAAAGTTGATGGTGCTACGCACTTCCTGAAGGCGGATTTGAACAAACCTACCAATCTTTCATAGAAGCCGCCCTTCCATGGTGAAAGGGGGGTCAGAAACTTCCAGTAGCGGTATTCATGAACGTCGGCGGGAAGGTTTTAACCCACCCGCCGGGTGGACGAGATTCGCGGGTAGAAAATTTGTATTCATGAAAACGGCCGGTGTCTTCCCGACCTACCCGGCGGGTGAACGAGAAGGTTCCCGCTTACCCGACCATCTAGGCCTCGGGAAGTTCTACCCGTCGATGGATTTCTGCGACATTTTTCAATATTATTGCGTTTCATTGACGAATCTTGACATAGTAATGCGTTCTTAAGATTCAGAAGAGTTTTGTGTTGCTTTCCACTTAGTTAATTGAATGCTATGTTCACTCCGTACTTATTTGTTTCCACTACCCAAACAATATTTCTTCTTTATTTTCAGATATGTGTGTTATTTGATTGCTCACTACCGTTGATCACCCAAAAAATGGCATCTATCCGAAAAGAAAAAAGCACTATTTCAGAATACCTCAAAATCTCCAAAAAAATTTGCCAAGAATTGGGAGGGGGGGGGGGTGTTTGAGGTGCTGAACACGAATATCGTATCCATTTTGTACCGTAAACACATTTTTATAGGGCTAAAGCAGGGCTACTGTAGACACATTACTGCGTGGAATCCTCTCAAATTTCGTGTAGAGGGGTTGTTTTTTATTTATTTATTTATTCACACCGCACAGGCGTGCCACACAAAGGCAAAAATCATAAGACTCGGCAAGTGTAGGCGATAAAACTGTAGAATAAAACTAGTAAAGCTGGAACAACAAATGGGTTGCGTGAGTCCGAAATGGCATAACTAAAACACAAGTCAGGCGAGGACGCAGAGCGACTAGTCTGAGCTTCATTCCCATGTTGGACCTCAGTTGCTGCAGATGAGAGAAGGCTAACAGAGAGCATACTTGTGGAGAGGTCAGCCGTAGTCGTTGAGTTATCCTAAGTACCAAGTGCTATTGAATGAGGGCTGCTAACTCTTGGGGGACAGACTTTTGAGATAAGCACGATTCAAGAACGCAACTGGAATCCCATTCTGGTCTGGGATTCATGAAACGATAACCAATCAAACCAACGATGGCTAGGGTGATTGGTTATCGTATTGACTACATACTGCTAAGAGACGCAGACAACAAAAGTTGGTTTGCTAGCCTGGGTTATCGTTTCATGAATCCCGGCCCTGGGGCGGTCGCTAAAGCGACTCTTTGATCTGGTACGAACCCCAGGCGTAAGCTTGAATGGGTGCTCGCCGGCTCTTATCCCCAGCAATTTGGGGCCCAGGCTACTTAAGAGTGTGGGAGTAAAGGATTAAAAAGACATCTGTAGCGGTATTCATGAACGTCGGCAGGAAGGTTTTAACCCACCCGCCGGGTGGACGAGATTCGCGGGTAGGAAATTTGTATTCATGAAAACGGCCGGTATCTTCCCGGCCTACCCGGCGGGTGGACGGGAAGGTTCCCGCTTACCCGACCATCTAGGCCTCGGGGAGTTCTACCCGTTGATGTATTTCTGCGACATTTTTCAATATTATTGCGTTTTATTGACGAATCTTGACATAGTGATGCGTTCTTAAGATTCAGAAGAGTTTTGTGTTGTTTTTCACTTAGTTAATTGAATGCTATGTTCACTCCGTACTTATTTGTTTTCACTACCCAAACAATATTTCTTTTTTATTTTCAGATATGTGTGTCATTTGATTGCTCACTACCATTGATCACGCAAAAAATGGCATCTATCCGAAAAGAAAAAAGCACCTTTTCAGAATACCTCAAAATCTCCAAGAAAAATTTGCCAAAAATTGGGAGGAGGGGGTGTTTGAGGTGCCGAACACGAATATCGTATCCATTTTGTACCGTAAACACATTTTTTATAGGGCTAGGGCAGGGCTACTGTAGATACATTACTGCGTGGAATCCTCTCAAATTTCGTGTAGAGGGGTTGTTATTTATTTATTTATTTATTTACACCGCACAGGCGTGCCATACAAAGGCAAAAATCATAAGACTTGGCAAGTGTAGGCGATAAAACTGTAGAATAAAACTAGTAAAGCAAGAACAACAAATGAGTTGCGTGAGCCCGAAATGGCATAACTAAAACACAAGTCCAGCGAAGACGCAGAGCGACTAGTCTGAGCTTCATTCCCATGTTGGACCTCAGTTGCTGCAGATGAGACAAGGCTAACAGAGAGCATACTTGTGGAGAGGTCAGCCGTAGTCGTTGAGTTATCCTAAGTACCAAGTGCTATTGAATGAGGGATGCTAACTGCATGGGGGACAGACCTTCGAGGTAACCACGATTCAAGAACGCAACTGGAATCCCATTCTGGAGCGGTCGCTAAGGCGACTCTTTGATCTGGTACGAACCCCAGGCGTGAGCTTGAAGGGGTGCTCGCCGGCTCTTATCCCCAGCAATTTGGGGCCCAGGCTACTTAAGAGTGTAGGAGTAAAGGATTAAAAAGACATCTGGTCGGTTAGGTTCAAGTCGCAGTCGCACTGACCACGACTTTCCCCATTATTGCGCATGCCACTTTCGTTTTCTCTGCAAAATCAATTTTTTTCCTGAATTGGCTATCATATATACTCGCGGTCATCCTGATTCAATGCTGTTTTCCTTCCGACCATATCACTGTGTCTTCACGCATCCCTACCTCGAGCTAATGCGAGAGCGGTTGCGTAAGCACTGCTGCCCGATAACAGCTTCATTCATGTTCTGAATGAAACATTTGGAGGCCGGTAACAGTTTCATACACTGATGAATGAAACCATCCCAGGCTTACACCGCTACGCTCCGATCTTTGCATCAGCTCGCGCTACTGATGCGTGATGATAAAGTGATATGGCCGCAAAGGAACAACACTGAATCAGGATGACCATTACTATACCCATCGTAGCCTTACCAAAATGAGATAACGGTACAAAAGTGATACGATATTAGTGTTTAGCACCTTAAATAACCCCTCTATACAAAGTTTCGGCAAAAAAAAAATTTTGAGGCCACTCATGTGGAATATGCAGCGCCAACCCGCGCAGTAGAAATTCCTCATGTTTTACTATAATGGTAAAAGACCTACATGAAGACCACAACAAGAATCTATTCGATGCTTCCCGGTCTTCCCGCTTCCTGGTCGTTCATGAATACAAATCTTACCCGTACGGGTGACTAGGAAGGTTCCCGCCGGGAACCAGCTGCAGCGGGTACCCGTCACGCCCCTTCCCCGTGCGTTCATGAATACCAGCACTGGTCGGTTAGGCTCAAGTCGCAGTCGTTTTAGGCGCTGACCACGACTTTCCCCATTATTGTGCACGCCACCTTCGTTTTCTCTGCAAAATCAATTTTTTTCCTGAATTGACTATCATATACCCATCTTAGCCCTACCAAAATGAGATAACGGTACAAAATGAATACGATGTTAGTGTTTAGCACCTTAAATAACCCCTCTATAGAAAGTTTCGGCAAAAAAAATTTGAGGCCTCTCATGTGGAATATGCAGCGCTAATCCGCGCGGTAGATTCTTCATGTTTTACTACAATGGTAGGAGACCCACATGGAGACCCGCTTCTAGGAAGGAAAAAGAGGAAAACAACGTTCTGCTATAAATTCCTCACAAATTATTTTCCAAAACTTTCATTTCGCGCTCTACATCCTGAAAACTCGGCCGTGTTTAAGATTCTATTCGATGCTTCCCGGTCTTCCCGCTTCCTGGTCGTTCATGAATACAAATCTTACCCGTACGGGTGACTAGGAAGGTTCCCGCCGGGAACCAGCTGCAGTGGGTACCTGTCACGCCCCTTCCCGTTCCCGTGCATCCATGAATACCAGCACAGGATACACCTTGTTTACACAAGTAATCGTTCACCAGATCTCTTGTTGAGAACTCTAGAAGTGCAGACTGGAGGAAATCATTCGCCGCCACGAATGTGGAGGAGTTATCATTCTATATAATAACGGGCTTAGCCTGTTTACATGTGTGTCTGTATGTATGTAAGTATGTGTGTCAGACCGTTACGAAATTCTACGATTGGTCAATGATCGTGATTGTGAGATCATATAAAAGGCTAGGAACGGGTGTGGTGTGGTGGAGTGGGGTAGGGATGAAATCGAACAGAAGGTCGGATGGTGTACAACGGGTCCGTCAATGGAGTCCATGGAAAAGGGCTGCGCCGGCGCCCAAAGTGGGGGGAGACGGGTCCACCACTGTGATAAGGCTGCGCCGGCGCTCAAAGTGGGGGGAGACGGGTCCACCACTCTGATAAGGCTGCGCCGGTGCCCAAAGTGGGGGAGACGGGTCCACCACTGTGATAAGGCTGCGCCGGTGCCCAAAGTGGGGGGAGACGGGTCCACCACTGTGATAAGGCTGCGCTGGCGCCAAAAGTGGGGGGAGACGGGTCCACCACTGTGATAAGGGTGCGCCGGCGCCAAAAGTGGGGGGAGACGGGTCCACCACTGCGATAAGGGTGCGCCACTGCCTAGAAGTGGACGAGATGGGGTCACCACTGTGATAAGAGTGCGCCGGCGCCCAAAGTTGGGGAAACGCGCCACGATCCAGCGTTGTGATAAGGGCGCCCGCGTCCAGAAAAGGAAGTTCGTCACGGCCTAGGTAAATTCCTTCATGAATGGTGCCCTGGCACCCGTTCCGGCTATTCTTTCTACCTATGTGGCCTAGGTGCACGTTATTCCAATCCGTATTCCCCTCCTCATTCCAGTCCATTTGTATCTGAATCGACCCCACCCTTCACTCTGTCTTTATACATGGGCAGACCCTTATCACTTGAGTTACCACAACAACCTGCTAAAGATAGATAATTTCAAGAGAGCATTTCCACTGAATCGGCTACGTCCAATTAACAACGGCCACTAGGGGCAATCAACAGGAATTACTTCTCCCACGTGGAGGAAGGCTACCGCTCACGCGATCGAGAGCTTTCCAAAAGTCGATGGACTTACTTGGGGGGATATAGGATCTACTAAACCTGTCCACCTTTTTTTCTGCATCGTATGCGGAGTATGCGAGCGAAGCGAGCATCAGCAGGAGTCTGGAAGTCCGGCGTTAGCCTGTCGGCCAGACTGGTCACTGATAATAGCGTCTGGTACACCGCGCCTTGCCACAAATCGACGGAATGCTAGGAGAAATTCCTTTGTGGAGTTGTTTCTGACTACCTCCAAATGGACAGCGCGAGTGGCCATGCAAGTGACCAAGCATATCCAGACTTTCGAAATTGAGTTCATGTCATCGAGTACCTTAAGTGAGCCTATGTAATCTAACAAGGGAAGTGCAAGAGGCTAACCCCGGGGATCCCAGCGAGCCACCCATTTTCAGAAGCATTGTCTAAGGTGATTATAATGCATACATATTATTTTTGCCCAATGGCCAGGATGCGCCCAGGAAAGCGCGTCCAAGATTTTTCTTCCTCGCTGCCATAGGGGTCCATTTTACAGGCGATTTATGCAACGTTGACGGCTCAAACTTACTGAGATTACTGTAATTAGCTGTATCATGGACTGTAGAGTGTTTGGAGACACAATTGTGAACGACCCTGCTCCGCTGGGTATGCGATCATGAGCAATTGCCACAGGCATGCCAGCCGTGGCGGAGTGGCCGAGTGGGTAGCATGTCGGATTGTCAGCCAGAGGGTCGAGGGTTTGGATCCCTTCCGCCGAATCCATTTTGCATTTTTGAATTTGAGGCTTTTAAACTTGTTTAGAGTATTTCTAATGACTAAAACACATCAGATATGTGCGCCATTACAAGAATTACTGCAGGAACTTTGTCCGATTCGTTACTCACTCGGCCACCTCATCGCGGCTGCCATGATTGGAGCAAGGACTCATGGTCGCGTAACCAGGCGGAACCAGGTTATTCAAAAATGCGTCTGCAAACGTTCGATGATCCATGGGACAGCTAATCACGCCAACCACTGCTGGATTGCGTGGCCAAAGTTCCATGAATCCAAGCCAGGACTCCATTGACAGCGCACTAGAAAATTGGTATTATTCAACCATCATGAACCCAAACCCTTCAAAAAAAATTTTTTGATTGAAACTTTGCATATGGAGGTTATTTGAGGGGCTGAATACGAATATCATATCCATTTTGCACCGTAATTTTTGTAGGGTTACGGTCGATGCACGGTAGTATGGGGTGGTGCACTTGCCGTAACCCTAGGAAAATAGCGTTGCGGTACAAAATGGATATGATATTCGTATTGAGCAACTCAAATAACCCCCGTATGCAAAGTTTCAGTCCAGAAGACCTTTTCAAAGATCTAGGGCGTGTGGGAGATGAATGACGCCGAAAAGTCTTTGGCGCGCTCTCCTACGCGCATCAGGACCATTGGGCAAAAAAGATGTACATACATTAACATAGCCTTAGACAATGTTACCAAAAATGGGTGTTTCGTTTCGATCCCCAGGGTTAACCTCTTGCACTTCCCTTGTAAGCCGACTTTTTGGAATGGTCGTGATCTGTTGACTCGAGCTGCTGGAAGATTCGGCATATTTGGGTACCTGTAATTTAGCGCGTTGTGCTTTTTGCAGGTGATGCAGTTGCGCAATACTGAAGACGCTGTTGAACGGAAGGTAGGTTTGAAATATGTTTGACGCAATGCGGCGATTGTCACGTTTGTTCCTGAATGGAAAACGCGTTTATGATATTCCATGATGATCATTCTTGTAAGGCTGTGACTAGGAATCAACAAGATAGGATTGTTGTCGACAGCAGGAATGCGCGAATTTGCGAACCGATGTGAGCAACGTATGTATAATACCATCTTCACAGTGGTGCGCGTTGAAGCGTTCAAGTGGCATCCTCAACAGAATGTGGAAGGATTCAGCATAATGCTGTTTTATAAGTATCAACGTAGCAGCTTTAATTTCGTTGGCCGTAATCATTGATCCATAAGAACAACTCTGCAGTTCAGGTAAAGCTTTTTGAAGCCGGTTTCTCAGCTGAGGATTTGAGAGATGGGCTAGATTCTTGAGGCGGATGAATTTTAGAACGTACACTGAGGAACGGACTAATTTCCAATAACTATTTGTTTTTGAAAATGGAAGAACTGATTGATGTGGACAGTGTTCAACGGAAACAGCCAAACTCTTGAACTCCTTTTCCATTTCTGGAGCGTCGTCGGGTGGTATAGTGAAGTCCATTTGACTGTGAGGCTATTGTTGTTCCTGTAAGTAAAGAAAGGATGGCCCATGCCACCAAATGTGGTCGTTGGAGATGTTTCACATTCACATTTTTTTGTTTCACACAATCAGCCGGATTGTCCTCTGTTTGCACGTAGTGGAACTTTGTGGAGATGTTTTTCTCTTTTAATTTGTCAGTAATTGACCGACCGTATGGATTGAACCTTGTTCTGAACGAACGTCTTTAACGGTCTGTTGGAATGAATCCAAAACAAGGCGATTTGTGAGTCCGAAAAAATGCGAACGGAATGAAGAGTTAGATCGATTTCGCTTATAATGAATTCCGCAAGTCGAGCGCTAATGTAGGCTGCTAGAAGTTCTAAACGAGGTACCGTAACTCTTTTTAGAGGTGCCAGACGACTTTTTGCCATAATTAATTGGCATGAAACGACGTCATCATTCGTGCGCGTAATCAAATACGCGCAACAGGAGTACATGCGCTTGGATGCATCACCGAACACGATCAATTCGTACGTAGATGGAGTGGAAAGAACTAGTGATAGGCGAGGAAGGGGATCAATTGGATGTTGAATTTCTCGTAAGAGCTGGTTCCAACTGCTCAAATCTGTTTCGTCCAAAGGCTCGTCCCACTGATAGGGCTTTTTCCAGAGATCCTGAATGAACATTTTAAACTTTACTAAGAACGGTGATAGCAAACCCAACGGATCAAACGTCGACGCTAATGCTCTTAAAGCTGTGCGTTTTGAGTTCACTTTGATTGATGCCATTTTTAAGGGAACAGCGATTGTATCTAATTCGGAGTTCCACTGCAATCCAAGAAGCTTAACTTTGGACTGATTTTTTACGCGGTCTTGTGGCAGAATAGCGTTGTTAACTTGTGCTGAGTTGCTGAGGAATTCGCGGAAGTTCATATGCATTGCCTTGAAGGTGTCTTTGACTTGTTGATATTTACCAAGTGTCTCCTGCTCTGATTCACTTCCGAGGAGAACGTTGCCAACGTAGATGTTCCTTTCTGCTTCCTTATGGAGTGAATTATTCGGATCACGTCTGAGATAATAAAGAATGCATATCCCTAAAAGGAAGGGTGAGGCGTTTATTCCGAATGGAACATGTGTAAAACGGAAAAACCGGAGATTGTTCACTGCAGGCGGACGATTTGGATCTTTTAGCCATAAGAATCGTGTGGCATCTCGC
The DNA here is from genome assembly GCA_037903475.1 of Ancylostoma caninum. NCBI lineage: Eukaryota > Metazoa > Nematoda > Chromadorea > Rhabditida > Ancylostomatidae > Ancylostoma > Ancylostoma caninum. Next base: position 99,023 of record JBAJFG010000420.1, read on the forward strand.
TGATTTACCTGCAGACGGACTTGATGAAATGCCTTCTCCACGTCTGCAACCAGAAGGAAGGGGAACGTTCTTGCACGAAGAAGCAGACCACACAAATTTGGAAGAATTGGAGGGCCTTGGTAAAGACAATCGTTTAAGCTTGCTGCACCTTTGTAATGCGATGACGCGTCGAAAACAACTCTCACAGCTGTTGTGGAGCTCTCCTTGACCACTGCTTGATGTGGTATGTAGTAGACTCTTGGATCGTCGAATACGTCCTCGTCAACTTCTTCGATAATCCCTGCTGCTATCTGATCTTCGAACGTCTTGGCGTATGATGCCCACAGCTCTGGCTTGTTTCAGCGATTTGTACTGACTTTGAAGGCGTTTGAAGGCTAACTGCTTGTTGTCAGCTAAACGAGGATGCTTAATTTTCCACGGGAATTGCACGAATAACATACCATCGACTTCCTGGACAGTATTAAAGAACTGTTTAACAGCGCGTTCACTTTCTTCTTCGTCCCGGGCTGGATCTGGGTTATCTGTAATGCCAATGACATCGAGTTCCCATAGCTTTGACACGTCTTGATGATCACCGTCAAGGTCAGGCGGATCCGTTAGAACGTAAGCTGTGTGAAAAAACTCCGTGCCAGAAATAATTGGCCCGAATCGTGTATGAGTAAGAACCATGCCTGATGGTAAGACCTTGGATGGTTCTCTGGAGACTACGTCCCAGAAGTAGTCGATGCCAAGAAGAATTTCTGGGGTTACCACGGTGGAACGTACAGGATGGACTTCTATTCCTAGTGATAGGATTGCTAAGGCGTCTTCCCTCGTTATTGGTGCAGTGTTGTGAGGTGCAGTAAGGCGTTCTTTAGTATTCATGGTAAAGTTGAGAATTTTACCGTTCAAATCAACAAGCTGAACATCAGCGGACGTTGACATCTCAGAAGTACTGTGACCTCCAAGGGTGACGATTGTCAGGTGTTTCGGGTGGTACGTAGGAAGACCAAGGCGTTTAACTGCTGAGTCAGAAATAAAACTAGTTTGAGATCAAGAAGAATGTTGATATCTTCCACCAAATTGGTATACTTGCTAAAAATCCTTGCTGAAATAAGCATAAGGACTGGTTTTTGACTTGTCGAAGTTTCTTTAGAAGCATTTTCAGATGGTAGTGAGGCGTTTAAGCAAGACAAAGCGGTAGCATATTCGTCTTCGGACTCAGTTGAAGACGAATTGATTACAGCTGAATGATTTTGAGAGGTATTGCGATTATTCCAAGGACGATATCGATGTTTTGATGAAGCTTCGTCCCTGACTGGATCTGCAAATGATACTCTACGAGGATTTGGTGACAAACGGTTTGAAGAATCGAAGGATGGGCGTCGGTTACTTTGAGTCCTCGATCGATATCAATCATAAGAACTACTACGACTGTCGAACGATGAATTACGGGACCTTTGACCATCGTAGGACGACTCTCTTGAAGGGTATCTGCCGCGAGGCGTCCTGTACTGCGTTCTGCTTTGTCTTCTATCGTCTTCTGCATGAGTTGAGCGACGAAATGGACTTGGTGAATGACGTCTGCTGTTCCTGTAATCACAGACAAGGATGTTGTGATCTCTACCGCAGCGCTGACAACCTTGCATTCTACAGTGACGACTAGAGTGACCTTGTTGAAAACAAATCCAGCATAGATCAAACATTCTCACAATGCGGCGACGCTGTCGCACAGGCATATCACGGCGACATCTGTAAGACGGATGGTTCGACGAGCGACAAAAGCAGCATATTTCGGGATCAAATCGAGGCGAGGAAGACCGGCTGCGTCTCGGGGAAAGACTAGCAGAATGAGTATGACACTCTGTAGTTTGCGATGGACTCTGATAGTCATCAATTGCTTCCAGCTCTTCGACAACGGCTTCCAGGCCTTCAATGAGCTGCTCTAAATTCTATGTGGTTCCGGACGCGTGCTGACGCTTTGCCAGTTCATGGCGAGTCTTTTCTGGAAATTTGCTTCTAACTAATTCGAGCATACTAATTGCATCGCTAGAAGACTCCATAATGCTAAGTTGAGACAGTAATGACTGAATTTGACACAACGTATTACGTTGAGAGTTTGCTGACGCTGAGGCGTGTGGAAGGTCTTTCAATTGCCTGTATATGAGACTGCGTGCGTAATGCGGACGATTATAATGCTTATGAAGTAGTTTTATGACTCGCGGATAGTTTTCAGGCGTAGTGAGAAACCCTCTTAGTACAAGAGCAGCATCACCTTTCAATGCACGCTTGAGGTGTTGGAATTTAGCGGCGATAGGAATGTTGACATTGGAGTGTACAAGAGTGTCAAAACAGCACCAAAACTCGCTGAACCTTGCAATATCGCCATAATAAGGTTCTATTTCGAGTGTCTGCAACTGAGAGGGCAGAATCATAGTAGGATCTATCTGTTGAGGTGAAACGCTGCCATTATGCATGGGTTGTGGTTGCGAGAATTCTTGAGGAGGATTCAAAACAGCATTGGTTGAGGAAAAAATCCTGCGAGGAGTATTCTCGAATCCTGGAGGAGGAGTATCAGGAGCTGCAGCAGCTTCACGTCTGATCTGCGTTGTGGGAGGAACCGAATGCGGTGATCCAATATGATACTGGATCTCTAACGAAGCACTTGTTTCGAGTACCTCTAGCTGCCGATATGTGGCCTTAATGACGGAGAGCGCTTTGCGAGCATTTTCTTCGATTTCTTCTCCATTATGCTCGACCCAGTGGTTATCGATCTCCTCTATAGGCGGAATAGAATCGGGATTTACTGGAGCTCTTTGAGCGAAGTCGACCGCTGCCTGGAATTTGGTTTGTAGCTCGAGAAGAAGATCTTCAAGACGGGACTTAGCTGCGATGAGCTCAATTTTCCTTTCGGCTATTCTCCTGAGGCGCGTGTTCGGTGGTTCGTTTTCGATGCCATTGGAATCCAGTGGTACTTGGTCGTACTGGTTCAGTCCTTGCTGGAGATTATTGATTGCTCTCGTGAGTTGATTCTTGCAACCGCGAATAGTAGCCATCATTCCGAACGGATGTAGATAACTTAGCCCAAGCCTGTAATGAAACTGCGTCGACGGACCAAGCGATTCTCAATAACTCATATGAGGAGGAAGCGGACGTAATAAGGCGGATTGAGAGGTTATAATTCATAACATTGGAATCCCTTAATGGGATTGGCGGTGAGAACTTAAATGTGAGTGTAGAGTGTAATGAAGTTGCTTTAAGCTAACATTAGTGTCGCATGTTTACTGCTAATAGCCGAGACAGTTGTCGCTATGCTTGCTTACGAGCATCAAACGCTTCTACATAGGGGTTGGATTCCTACCCTGGATTGCGCTCATGGCAGCGCAACTTGCTGCTCCAAGACGTCCGTGGACTCCCGGGATTCTACGGCCCCCCCTGTGGCCTCCCACTGGCTCGCGGGCCCCAAGCGACCGGACCCCGGCCTACCCGGTACGCTTCATGAGTTTCAATCAGGCGGCTCACCAACATCCTAACCCACTCGAACGGTTGTGGTCCGGACTAGCCCCGAGTGAGAGGCCTTCTGCTGCCACCAAAAGTTCCCACAACGGAGCAAACACAACCGCAATCACAAATACTTCCGCTTAATGCCGGTTACATTCACGGAGACGACACACTATCTGAGATGGATCGATTAGGCGCGACAATACAATGAGAGAGTGAGTTAAACGGAGGGAGAGAATAGCCGGACCCAGCTCGTGGTGATCACGTAGCCAACGATATGTGAGTCGATGATGCTGATTAGAAGGGCATCGAGGCTACGAGCGCATTGGTCGATGCACCATGTTGTGGGGGCAGCTTGTTAGAACGGCTGCCACCACGACAGCATCGGGGTTCGCTGGGTCCCACACCCTTATACGACAGCTGTGCCTCAGGCGAAAGTACGCTTGACCAATGCAAACCCAAAGTGTGAGCAATAACGATAAGTGTCAGATGGATAAGAGGGTCAAACCCTATGTTTCGATAACGATCACAGAACAAGTTGCGTGTCTAGCGTTTATCTCGCTCTTAGTACAAAATTCCTAGTAGGAGGATGAACAAAGCGAAGAAGAGGTAGGGGTTTAACTTTGGACACAGCTGCCACCCGACGAGACTGGAGAAGACCGGCTGGCGAAGACGATAGACGAAGACTGAGGAGGCTCCAAGCGATGGCCGGTACGTCGACGTGGGCACGGGGGCATTCGCGCCAATGGCGAGGTATCGGAGATCGCAAGTAGGTCGTGGCGACGTTCACGACAACAGTGGCGATATGGTCAAGTGGATAGCTCATCAGACATATCAGCTCGCTTCGACACCGAAACGCTTCTCGCTTCCCGCTACGCTTCGACACGACAGGTGAACCAATACCAATGCCCCGAAACTTTTGCACGCATAAAATGGCCTGTACCCACCCTGTACAGGGCGTGTTTGTCCACGTGATTGAAGGCTCATTATGCGAGAGTTCACAGTCAACTGTCCAGTGTAATGCTGTGAATCAACAACGGAAAAATGCACTAACTCTCTCTCTCTCTCCATCTCTATTGGTTGAGAACCGTTTGGAGCGGTAACGGTATAGTGCTCAAACATATACCACATATAGCGCATTTTTTCTTGGTTTTTGATGCTGTCAAGAATGCAGCCTAAAGCCAGTAAATATACGTGAATAGGATTCCACTCAATTTCAGAAGGGTGGCCCATCTTCTGCTCTCGGCGCACCACAAGTCAGTGGCCTGGCTGCGACTCAGAAAAGCGGCGTAAAGGACTTGGATAAAGATAAGGAAGACGTATGTGCCTTCAGGTTTCTTAAAAACTGATAAAAGCTTGCAAAGGTGACTGATGCTTCTGTTGTCCCTGAGGTATGGTAAAGGAACGTCTTCTCCATTTCATTTCAAAAACATCCTTATAGAAACAAGAATTGTGAAATAACAGATAGTTTGTCGATTGGGAAGAGAATGTTCTGGAAGAAATAATTCCTTTCCGTTCGTTTTTTCAGCTATAACTGTTTCTGTAGCAGGTGACAACAAGTCAACCCAAATATGACGGTGACAAATAACTGATGAAGACACTGTTGACCAAGACACAGAACGTAGTCAGAAGACTATGACGAATGTCACGTTTAGCCAAACTTATCCTTGGCCATTAGGTCCCTATTCACTAGTTCGTAATGAGGAAAAGTTGTAAGAAACGTCGCTAGGGACCGTATGCCACCAGCATAGTTGGTGCTTCCGTAGCGCAGTTAGTGGGAAGCCTCGAACCCAGTTCAGATCCAAGCCCAGAACTTTTTTTTATGTTGAACTCCTTTTTAATATTTTAATGAGGAATGCGAGGTTGTGCATAATGGGGTCGGGTCCCTGAAAATAACGCTCCCACCACAATTCTTGTGTGCAAAATTAGTCCTGAAATTTAGTAGCAAAAAGATTTAAAAATTGGCCCGGTTTCCGGAACTGACATATTTCGCTGGATTATTCCCTTTCTTTTACTCATAGTGCTGAATGGACTTAAGAGATAATGTCGTCGGTCAACTGCAGCGGTAAGCAGTGCCTGAAATAAATGTAGAGTAATTCCCACGACAGTACAAACTTCTTAATTTGACAATTATGAGCGATAAAGTGCGGATATTGTTATGTATATGGAATAGACGGGAAAGTGAGGGATATATTTAAGTAATGGGTTAGAGTAGTTAGCGATTTCAACGTAGAAGCTGTGCAGCACCAATGCATCCTGAACAACCTGATACGGCTAGTTCAGAGTCGTAGAGAATCTGCCCCATGTGCTGCGATCCTCCCTATGATTACTGCCGCGGTTTCCCTTTAGTAACAATCGAGGAAGAATGGCAGCAAGTAAGGTAGATGACCCTAGGCTTTAAATTTGATGTGCAACGGTGTTCGGGCTGCGTTCTTTGTCTGAGCAGTTGGATTTCATAATAATGGTTTCGCCCTTACCACAATTTCCTTACGCCTTTCCTCCACGCTTGCTAGTCAGCATGCGGATCATAGATATTCTCGCTTGAGAATTCTTCAGTGTCATTAATCACGGCTAATACTTTAGGATAAAGGCGACAAAAAGGATGACAAGGCAGGTTCTAAAAAAGACGATGAAAAGAAAGATGATGACAAGAAGGACGACAAGAAGGATAAGGACGATAAGAAAGATGATGATAAGAAGGATGAAAAAGAGGAGGAGAAGAAGGAAGAGAGAAAGAAAATTGATCTCAAACCGAAACAGATCAAGAGAAACGAGAAAGAGGCAATTTTCTGAATACCTTTCCACAGGAGTTCCAGAAACCACTCGGTATCCTTCATAGAAGTAGGTACTATAGGTAGTGATTCATTCAGGAGCGGATTGCTCAAGGGAAAGAAGTACGAAATAAAGGAGATTATCCGACTTTCAATGATGTTGAAAGTGATTGGGATTCTGCGAAAGACAAGGTCATTTTCTGAACTGGCCCATCTTTTCCTTTAGTCTAATGTTTCTCTGTTGTTTAGAAGGATAAGAAGGATGACGTTAAAGATTCGGAGAAAAAAGACGTGAAGGCAGATGAGAGGGAGGGAGAGGAGAAGAAGGAAGAGAAGAAGGACGAGAAAGAGGAGAAGAAGGAAGAGAAAAAAGAAGAGAAGAAGGAAGAACCTAAGAAAGAGGAGAAGAAGGAGGAGCCAAAGAAAGAAGAAGAGATCAAGGACGATAAGAAAGGTGAATTCGCACTAACGAAGGCAACGCAGTCCGTTACACCGCGCACTGGTGAGCTGTAAACCACACTTAAAAACCCTACCAACACCCCTGGTAGATCACGTGTTCCTGAACAAAAGTGATGTAACTCGTTTAGATGCGGCACAGAAGAAGCCCGCTGCAGCAGGTCCGGAGAAGAAAGGTGCGGGTCTACTACACAAGGGATTGGATGAATAGAGTAGAGATTTTCAAAGCACTTCGAAATGTTCATCAAAAGAACAGAATTTTCTACCCCACCATTTTCCGATCCTCGCAAACTAAGCTGACATTTATGAAATGTTGACCCCGGCCATGGTTGGTGTGATTGGTTATCCCAAAGGCGGTGTAATGTTAGGAGACGTGGAAGATTGTTGCCCAACCTGGTTTCTTGTGGTTATGCAACCACGAATCCTAGCCAGTGAATAGCCAGCTACATCCAGCTTCATTGAATTCGGACCAACTCGCACGCACCTAGCATCAGTTCGGGCAACAAAGTGCATCGGCTGTTCGACAAGTCTGGAAAGCAAGCGGAACAGTGAACGGTGACAGATGAAATGTGTGGATGCGCAGCCAATCAGAGTGCCATGTCGCGAAGGTGGTGCAATGCGTGCAAGTCCACCTCGTTGAAGTCTCCCATAGCTACTAGTCCTTTCATTATGCGGTTGTTGCACTTTTAATGAATTTTTCATTTCAGAGACGCCAGCAAAACCCGGCAAATGATCACATAGCAGTCATCTTATTGTGTATATGCTCCTTTGCTTGCACTGAAACACATAAATAAAGGTCGTTTTGAGCTCGTTTGTACATTACGTGGGAAAGAATACTAGTGAAAGCGCTTCAGTGGAGTATGATCCGTGAACTTAAGAAAACTATCTGTATTGCAGAACACATTACAGTCTCGGCAACTTTGTAAAAGAAGAGTTGTTTGAAAGTTTATTTAAAACCAGCCTGGCAGTCCGGGTAACGCCGGACTTCTAGACTTCTATTAATACTCGCTTCGCTCGCATTCTTCACAGTTCTAGGGGGCATGAATAATTGGGTCTGACTGATTCAGTGCATTCGATCCCTTAAGCTTTATTTATAGTGCGTCGGAGTCCGATTCGGTCGGATAAGGAATGATACGTATTGATCGTCGGATAACGATGATCGATATGTATCTTCAGTTATCCGACCGGATCGGACTCCGATGCACTATAAATGAAGCTTTAAAATGATTTATGTTTAGCTGGAAGTTTTGCTAGTTTAGATGATAAGAGTCTACCGGTGTACTATCTCAGACAATTGTGCCGTCGAACAGCAGGTCGAACCCCCATCGCCCCGCCCACTTTTTGAGTTGGGGGAGAGTGTCTCGACGTTCTGCTATAGCAGAGCGTGCTGCTCATACCCCCCGACGTGCTGCTCATACCCCCCGACGTGCTGCCCAGGTACAACTGGGGTGGACCCCTTTTCTACCTGCAGTCGACCCCCACGAATGTCTGAGATATATGTAAACAGAACGAAGGGTGTGATCGATTCAGACAAAAACGAAATGGAATGTATTCGAAGAATATGGGGAAAACAATTTGCTTTCAGGTGATAGGTCTACCTAAGAGGGAAGGACGGAGTTGTTCCCGCAAAAACATCACGCATCCAGAAACGGGCACACGCCGGCGCATCCTTATCGCAACAGTGGACCCGTCTCCCCATTTTTGGGCGCCGGCGCACCCTTACCACAGCGTGAACCCGTCTCCCCCACTTCCGAGCGCCGGCGCACCCTTGTCACAGCGGTGAACCTGTGTCGGGGTGTTTCCCCGTTTCCCCGCGCCAGCGCACCCTTATCATAGCGGTGAACCCGTATCTCTGACTTTCAGGCTCCGACGCACCCTTGAAACCACGTCGCTCTGCACTCCCCTATCCGTTATAGCTTCTCTTCATTCTTTGAACCTCACCATACCCGTCACTATCATCTTGTTGACCTTGCAATCACCATCACTTACCAATCACGGAATTTCGTTTCAACCACAGACAGACGAAGTAAGCCCGTAATTATGAGCCATGATATCACTAGAAAAAATTGAGCTGAAGGAGGAGCAGGTAACTCACTTGGAATGCTATAATGGTTCTTGTGACGTTATGGTCACCTTCGATAGCAGGAAAGAGGGAAGCTAGAGTGTTTGACGTCAACCCTGTGCCCGTAGTAATCCCCCCCTCAGCCCAGCCGAACTCGGTTGGCTGGCATCCCAACCGAGCTGGGATCAGGGCGGACCCAGCCGAGCGGCAGCCGATAGCATCGATTGCACAGGCAGCTGGGCTGCATTGTAGATCACTGCCCCTGCAATCGTTCGATGCTGCACATTGCTGGGAGAGAACGAGGCGCCTTGTGATGTCGGATGCATGGCCGAGTGGTAGTGTTATAGCATAGTGGGTCGGGTGTAGTGGGTTCGAATCCTCGCACACTTCCAAGTTTTGCAAACTTGCGGGTGACCTATGCTGGGTGGGATGCGGCCTTTACTTGTGACTGTCAACTGCTGGGAGATATATCCTAGTTGATCACTAGCTATCAGCAAGGAGGCTGCGTGTGCCTCATAATGAGCGGACAACTCGTCCGTCAGAACTTGAATGCAGATATGATTCACACGGGTTGTTGACCTGCGTAGCCTCCTACTGGTGCTTCTCAGCCAAAGAAGGGTAGAGCGATTCTTTCAAACATAAATATCACCATGAAATCACCCTCATGGTTAGCTTGCTGGTATTTTTTGTTCCTTATCATCCCTAAGGAAGGATTAATGCTTACAGAAGTTAGCGTATTAGTTACTTTTTTCGTTTTGTATAGTGCAAACTCCTGTAGTAGTAGTTGTGGTTGAGCGCTCGTCCAGAAGGTATACTCTAACATCTGAATTCCTCCCACAATTTATCCCAAGTAAATTTCACATTTACTCCATCACTTTGCAAAAGCCAATGACCTAAAGAAGAAAATAAAAATTTATTTCATAATAGCGCAACGTCAAACGGACGCCTTGGCACAAAACAGACAACAATCACGCATCAAATCAACAATGAAAAAAAAACAATAACTCTCAGCTATTTCTGAATATTCTCATGAACCTCGACATTTATCACAAAATGAGCTTAAATAATAATAATTTTAAATTACCACGCAAGTCAAAAACAATAAAGCGGCAGAAGCGTCAGAGGATTTTAACTAATTAATTGCAACATAAAGACTCATAAACGAACTTGGAGAAATTTACAAACAAACAGGATGAGCTCGTGTGATAGCGAAAACCAACTCAGTTAATGCTGCCCGAGTGGCTGTTAGACGAGTGATGTCGGATTTTCGACGACACACGGGAGATCGGATTCGATCCATGCGAGGCCATCACTGGCTGCAGCAAACTGACCCACTGATTGCATTCTTCACGTGTTAGCGCCATAAGCAGCCATTCCCGAACAACAGTATCTGCAAGCCAAGGGAGACTCTTTAGAAAATTGAGAAAATAATCCTGAGATAAGTGTGGTAATCGCTAACACAAAAATTCACTACGAAAAACTGTCACTTTTTCATTTCTCATTTTTATGAATGGGGATAAGGGAAACGAAAGCCAGATGAAAGAGCTGCTGGCACGTAATCTTCAGAAATTAAAGTATGGGAGCGCTTTTAAAAAGAAAAAAAACACGAAGAGCTCTTGCTTTTCAGCAAAAGGTGTAAATACAACGGAACATTGTAATGAAAACTACCCGAAAACTCTATATTTGTACCATTTTGAGCAGAAACCGTAAAAAGTCAGCGAATATTAGCAGGATTTTGGTAACATCGTCCGTCTAATAATCTAATTTAATCTTGACTTGCTTTCAACACGATTTATCCCATTAAAAAGGAATTCCTCTAACGATTATATGACAATCACTATGATTGAGTATAAAAATCAAAGCCAAAATGAATGAAAGATGAAGTAATCAAGTAATCCTTGAAATTGAGATCGAAATATTTCAACTTACATTTACAAGCAGTCAATTGTGGAGAGTTTATGTGATCTGTACAACGGAAGTGATGTGATTTGTACAACGGAAGAAAAAAAAACTCACTCTTGCACTCATAAGCGGGCGCTGGTCGTAACACGCCTGACAAATCTTGTGGCAAATGTCACAGTACGTGCTTACATGGAACGTCTGCTCTTGGAAGTCGTGGTTCTTCCAAGTTGCCTGCGAAAAGAAAAGAAACATCGGGAGCTGCTAGCTCACTATTGCAGAAGAGTGGGCACTATTCCACTTGTTCTGCCCCAAAGTCTCAAAATCAAAAATTCCTCTGAAACTTCGTCCAGGAGGGTTATTTGGGTACTATTGTACTTCAGCGGCCCCACTATCGACCCCAAACTCAAAATCATGGATTTCTCTGAAAACTTGCATACAGGGGTAATTCGATGCGCTGATCACGAATATCATATTCACTTTCCATGATAGTATCGATTTTATTGATTTTATCGTTTTTTCCCCAGGTATGGACCTCCTCACGGATCTCTCTGAAAATTTGCCTACTGGGGTTTCTGAAGGTGCGGGTTGCAAATATGATGAAGATTTCGCAAGAAAAGGTCGGCTTTGTGGGGAAAACTCCAGTAAAACCGGCAACTACACCGCCCAACAGATAAAAGTCTGGAGAAAATCAATGAAATCGAGAATATGATGCAAAACAGCTATTATATTCGTGATCAGCAACTTCAAAAACCTCTAAATGCACTTTTTTTTCAGAGAGATTTGAGATATGGGTAGAACTTGGAAAAAATCGATAAAATCAATAAAATCGATGCTGTCATGCGAAATGAATATGATATTTGTGATCAGCACCTCGAATTACCCCTGTGTGCAAGTTTTCAGAGGAATCCATGGTTTTGAGTTTCAGGTCGATAGTGGGGCCGCTGAAGTACAATAGTACCGTTATTTGACATGCTGATCACGAAAATCACACTCGTTTTATGCCGAAACCTCATCTGGGTAAGGTTACGGTAGAGTTGGGGCAAGTGCCGTCCACAGAAAGACCTCAAAATTGTGTTACACTTGCAAAATCAATGTGATATTCGTAATCAGCATATCAAATAAGCCCCGTAGACAAAAATTCAAGTGGTTCCACGAGATACCCTACTTACCC
>JBAJFG010000159.1:0-19534 GCA_037903475.1 Ancylostoma caninum
ATACATATACATATACATACATACATATACATATACTATGTCTGTATACATATACATATACATATACATACATATACATATACATGTACATATACATATACATATACATATAATATACATATACATATACATATACATATACATATACATATACATATACATATACATATACATGTACATATACATATATATATATACATATACATATACATACATACATACATACATACATACATACATACATACATACATACATACATACATACATACATACATACATACATACATACATACATACATACATACATACATACATACATACATACATACATACATACATACGGAACAAGGCACGAACACCTCACGAGCCTGGCGTGAGAGTGTCACGAGCTCTCACACCTGCCTGCAAAAGCGCTGCGCGACAGGGGTTGGAACCCTGACATGAGCGCGCTTTAACGACGCGCACATCCTCTGCGCTATAGCGCTTGTTCTACCCAATACACTATAATGACCAAGTAGACCATGGAGAGTGGGTGACATTGTGTACACCTCGCAGATGCCTATGGGAGTATCGGCCTGTCGATCAGCGGTACCGATTAGAGAGATCCTGAGATCACAAGATTACTCATAAACGATATTCCTTTTCCTAATTTCTTAATTTTCCAAAACGATAGTGGGTGGTGGTGAGCAAAATTGGGGGAATTTGAGTTAAGGAACATTCAGCAAGTTTTGCCTCAGGTACATGCAGTATTATCCGTGCCTTGTAGATGAGAAGTGCTCCTGTAGCTTCTTTTACGTGCGGCAGCATGTGTGCGTGATGCCATAGTAGTAGTGTCGGCTGCTCTCACGTGTACCTTAACGGGTTCGATTCCCATTTACGGGAAACCGCTACAGCATCGATTTGCCCATATGTTCCAGCAGCAAAGTTAGCATCAAATTCACGCAAAAAATACTTTACGGAGCGTTACGAGCTCGGTCGTGCACGAGGGTATGAGACAATCTACGTATCGCGATTTCTGGCGCTATTTCCGCCAACCTCTCCACTTCCGTTGTCAGGTTCGCAACACCTTCGCGATGCACCGCCTTCGCGTGCATTAGCAGCGGTTCGGCACGAACATGGCGCGCCTCGTCTCGACCCAGCCTCGTGACATGTTCGAAACATGTTGTTACGACATGAGGAGCAATTACTATCAGCCCAGAAGTTCCATTAAGAAGGCGGGTGAGCTAGAGTGGCCCAGAACATCCGACCATATCTGAAGATATAAATGTCTGATTCTCAGAAATACTTCTAGGGAAACGTTTGGAAACTCAAAAACAACCCAAACAAATGCTAAAAGACGGAATCATCCGTGAAAACTGATCACCACTTTGCGCACCTGTTGTACTTGTACTGAAAAGAGACGCCAATAATTGGCGCTTTATAATAGACTTTGGTAGACTGAATGCCATAACTAAGCCACAACAATCCATCTCGCCTAATATCCACGATATTGTAGACCTACATGCATGCTTGCATACCTCTGTAGATTCCAAAAAAGGGTTTCATCAAATTCCATTGGAAGAAACTCACTGCGGAAGAACAACATCAGGGTCTTTCATGGGACCTGTTGAGCTCATACAAATGTCGATTGGCTTGAAAGGTGTCTTGCTACATTCCCAAGAATAATGAACGATTCCAAAAAGCACTTAGGAGCACGAGTTTTGGCGACTTGGCTTTGTTTTGGCAGTTTTGGCGACCCAAACGGTCAGAATCTCGAAAGTGAAGAATGCGAAAAAAAAAACAATTCTAAATTCAAATATTTGAAAATGAGTATTTAAGCATAATAATAGGATTGAAGATTCAAAAATAGTAGTTTATAAAGCGATTTCCAACCTTCCCCCACTCCGCTTCCACCACTGGTGTGAGGTAATCTGTGAGGGTACAATGCCACTCTCAAAGAGTGAGTACTAAGAGTTAACATACAGTAGCGAGCAGAAAGATTGCAACTTTTGGTTTTTCGTCTATAACGTCTTCCAAAGCAAAGCATGGGAGTTTAAATTTTTATGAGAGTTGTAGATACTCATGGAAAATAGAAACAATAAATAATTCCTTTACTCCATTGACTTCACGTTTTTTAAGAAAAATTTTTCTCACAGCTGCCTAAATCTGTAATTTGGCACTATCAGCAATGTCTCATAAAATGACGTCTATCGTTAGGATCCGACCAGGAATTGGTTCCTTGCAGCAGAGCCAATCCGTATGTGCTTGAAAATGCGCTGACCACTGGTTGACTATGTACAAAGACTATGTGAAATTAGTTTAGCAGTGATCTTCTATGGGCGTTTCTGTCACCCTGGCTCCATCTATCGGCTCCATTTAAAAGGTAGGGATGCCCCTGGTTCTACAAGTTTGGCCACAAGTGTTCGATTCCAACGCAGCTTATTGTTCCCTCGCATTTCCGAAATATTCGGGCTTGTTGCCGTGCAGCTAATCGTGCACATCACGGGAAATAAGTTTTGGATTTTTTTCTGTCTCGAGGAAAAAGATACCTCAAGGATCCCATAAGTGATAAAGATTCTCCAGGGTCCCTAGAATATTGCAGTGTGCGTGGCGACTCACACCGGTTTGAATGTGATGATGTAGGTCTTGCTAAAATGCTATGAACTCTACGAAACATCACCGAAGCGGGATACTGTGACCTGGCACTATAAAAACTGGCTAATTCAGTTTGAATCAGAAGAAACAAACTAAACGAGACATTATTAAATCAAAAGGCTATAAGCGAAGTGGGAAAACTCGTAGGTGAAGCAAGGGACCACACATGCTCGTGCTAGTGACCAGCACTCTTCAACTCGAGTAGTCCTGTTTCGATAAATCTAAGGCGGCATGAATCGTCACGCACGCGGCAATATTCTAGGGACCCTGGAGAATCTTTAACATTTATGGGATCCTCAAGGTATCTTTCTCCTCAAGACAGAAAAAATTCCAAAAATTATTTTCCGTGATGTGCAAGATTGGCTGCACGGCAACAAGCCCGAATATTTCGGAACTGCGAGGGAGCAATAAGCTGCGCTGAAACCGAACACTTGTAGCCAAACTTATAGAACCATCAGGGGCATCTCTCCCTTTTAAATAGAGTCGATAGGTGGAGCCAGGGCAACAGAAACGCCCATAAAGGATAACTGCCAAACTAATCTCACATAGTCTTTGTACATATCAACCTTTGTACACATATAAAAACTTGAACTCAAATGCTCTGTTTTGGAAGAAGTTATAGACGAAAAACCAAAAGTTGCAATCTTTTTGCTCGCTACTGTAAGTCTTTGAGCTTTTCTTCAGTCGCAGTTTTTTCGGTCTCATCACCATTCTTTCACAAAATGGTTTATGCCAACTGGAAGCGCATTTCTCCCTCTACAATTCAACCAACCAAGCTTCTCAAAAGTATCGATTCCCTTAACTTTCACGGTATCATGGGGTAGGATAACTAGACCCCTGCAATTGAATTCTTCCTACTAAATTACTTCATTTGAATACTAGATCTGAGTGGTATGTTGTCCATCTCGATCATGCGACTCTTTTCGGATTCCCGTGCATTCATGAAAGAAATTTAGTTGATCGAAGTGCTTGGTTTCGCCAAGATGAAATGCATCTTCTTTGCTTTTATGCGATCAGCATACAGGAATTATTACAAGCCCAATTTCTATTTCATACATCGCACAGATTGCCTGATCAGTTCTGCTAGGTTTTCGGGCTTTACCTGAATGCCAGGAGTGACAGGTGTCGCTAGTGGACTTAATACTCCATTTGTTGGGCTTTACACTTCAGGAACTTGCTGAGTCACAAAAAGCTGAAGATCACAAAATTTTCATAGAGTATGAATAGTGTTTACGCATCGTATATGACATAAGGCAAAAGAAAAATAACAAAAGGACGAGAAAACTGCAACTAAGAAAAAGAGCAAGGACGTGTTAACGCCCAACATATCCATTATTAATTTTGTTTCTGCTCGAGTATTCACTGCCACAAGATGTTTCCTTTCTCTCGTTCCCAACAGCCCCAATAAGGGCTACATTCAAAAAGGAGTTCAATAATTCGCGTCTCCCTGTCCGTCATTGTTAGGTTCCTCTTCGTACTTTTCTTGCAACATCTCTACTTCAGCGTTCCCGTATTATATGTCAGCCATGTGCAACCTTAACTTGCATGGTCTATTGCATAGTCCTTCTCATCACTACCGAACAGCATCACAATCTGATTAGTAAAGAACCATTCCAACAGCAGACGGTAGTACACCAGGAACAGATGAAACCCGTACATCACCACTTCTCCCTTGTGACGTTCAAGCGGAGACGGAAGGAAAGTTGAATTGAAAACGCAGTGTGCTAACCTAAACATTTCCAGGAAGATTGACAGCCAACACATTTTCGCATGTTAGACTACGTTTATGTATGTACAAGCTGCAAGAGCTAGACGTCGAATCCTATTTAGGTATATCTTAGCATACAATCGTGCACAACATAGCTTTTCGACAACAATCTGTTCACATTACGAGAGGAACCAGGGAGGTACAAACCATCCACACGATTTGAAACATGTTGTCATCCGTAGGCTTCGATGCCATAGATCAGGAATTTGGAAAAGATGTGGAATAAGATAATATCCAATCTAGCATGCATTCGTCAGCACATATTAGGTAGTGGGAAAAGTTCTTGCGGTTTTTAGAGAAGTTCGTTTTCTTGACTTTCCAAAAACAGGGAAGCACATTAAGAAATGTGTAAATCACAATCATGTACTGCCACTCTTCGCCCATTTTTGGAAAGCCTTTCGATGCTGTCGCCTTAAGAACTGTTCTGGCATTGATTCGGGAATATTGCCCAATCAGCGATCCAAGTCATCTTCATGATCGGACGCTCTACCTTGTATGGCGTTAAAGTGAGAGAGGAGAAGGTGGTTATCTTTCGAGGCAAGGTATGGGCTGTATAAGTCAGCACTTTCCACAAAAAGCCGGGTAGCTTCTGGCGAGTCACACTTCCAATATGTGGGCGAGCATCGTCGTGTAGAAATCGGATCTTGCCGTGATTCGGACTCTTCTCTACGATCAATCTATCCAATTTCTGATAGCACAGGTCGAGCGTGAGCAAAGTGTCGCGTGGCAGTAGCGCATAGTGGATGATGCCTTTGCTGTCACACCAAGCAGTGACCACAACCTTCAAGCGTGATCACCTGTCTTCCGCTGCGGCTCAGGCTGCTCTTCCTCGTCAACTCAGTGTCGATGATGCTTAGTGTCGACGTACAGACATCACTTCTCATCTCCTGTAAAGATGGACTTCAGCCGAGTTTCAATGCTGCTGTAAGAGGGCAATTCAGTAGCCACCTCTGTACAGTGCTGGAGAAGGCACCCGTTCAAATAATGATCACTCACTGTCACAATTTTTTTTTACTTTGCCCAACTGATGCAGGTGATCGGCGATGCTGGTAAAGTGAACATCCGAGACCTGCGTCTTCTCACGCATAGTTTGTCATGGATCTGAATCCACCAACTGCTGCAATCGATCATTGTCGACCTCGGATGTGGATCCCGACCGTGCAGAAACATTGAGGTTGAAATCGCCAACAGGAAGGTGTCTAGACCAATCTTGTGCAGTGCATTTGGATGCTGTACCGTCCTCGAATACAGCATTAATGCGACAACCAGATGCGGCTGCGGATTCCCCAGTTTTCAAGTCGTATCCTGAAAGGTAGCAAAAGTTCTGCGTTGAAAGTTTCATATTCCTGGACAGGATTGTGCAGGAGTTTGCAGGTGACGATAGTAATAAACTTACACATAGCTGAGATCCTTATATTTTGTATATGTATATACAAAAGACAGGATGCTTCAAGGCAGCACGGGATTTCAAAAAGCACACTTTTGAAAACAGCAAGAACTTTCCCTACAACCTAATCCTTGCAGATAAGCATGGTCTCAGCAGGCAAAACTTCGAGAAGATGTCCCACTTTGTCGCAGTTATATAGATTTGATATCGAGGTTATATGGAGAGTATATAGATTTTTTCTAATGAACATTCTTTCATTCTTTCTTCTCATAGCGCTTTCACACAATACAAGCGACTATATGAATCTCACTCCCTGCAAAGCATCTTCATCTCCTGTAATAAATCAACGCAAACAGTAGGAAGATCATAGTCACCTATATCTTCTGAACATTTACATGCACAGTACAAGGCAGAAACCAGTAAACCTAGCTGTGCAAAAAAAGGCACATGAGCAAAAAAGAGACAAAGACTATCTTAAATATACACAAGATCATAAAATCACACTCCCATGGGATTTTGGAAAGTAGAGGTATCGTGGAATTGGAAATCGATGATTGGAGAGCGAACACTACGAACACTTTCTGAACCATCTGCAATGTGTGAACAGCATGCTACTAAATAAGAAGGGGTTTGGAAATGTAGGTAATTCGGGTGTTTTATTACCCGGTCATCTCAGACTGCCGAGATAGCTATTGCCGATAAATTTATGAAATGCCCGTAATTCTGGTGATTAGCACATTAGCAAAACTCAAGTGAACCTTTTCCATCGACCCGTAAGCGAAAAGTCAGCAAAGTTATTTCGGTGGCACCGAATGGATGTATTCGTGCAAAGGGATTGCTATATTCATATTCAGCGTGTTTAGGAATCACAGCAGACATGTCTTCGCTGCAACGTGGGATAAAATGTGAAAAGATCGGTAGAATCGATAAATCAATATTTTGTGTAAAACGGTCATCATATTCGTGTTCAGCCTACAGGGAAACCACATCAGACCATTTGCAGTCGAAAATGAAGAAAAAAACAATGAATCGAAATTCCTTGCAAAATGGTTACAATATTCGCGTTCAGCATATTGGGGAACCCCAGTAGACATTTCTTCACTGCCCTATGGGATAGATGAGCGAAAAATCAATGGAATCGATATAATCGATAAATCAATCGAAAGTTTTCGGCTAAAAGTACCCTATGACCTCCGTCTGCCCATGGGGGATACGTATGCAAAGTTTAGTCCCGATGGATTGACCCCCCGATTTCTATTCGCAACATACGAACAAATACACAATCACACAACATACACTCGACGGATATCGATAATGACATTGTGTGTTGCTAAATTGCAGATAGAAATAGTTAACGCGCCAGGATAGCTACAAACGCTGAGACGCGCGCAAATGCGTTTCGGAACTGTGCGGACAACGTAGCTCACCTCCTTCATCAACAACCATATGGGGAAATTCTGGCGTGACGGCAGGAATTCGCCATGTGGTTGTCGTCTCCGACTGGCCAGATTTGGCCGCTGACAAGTTTCCTGCACGGCAACTTTGGTCGTACATTTCCGTGCCAGTTCGTTTCCACGGTCGCCTTAGACAATGGAGCAGGCTGACCGCGGCACCAAAGTGTTCTCCGCGGGCTGACTACGGTACCATGGGATGCGGAACGGGCCGACCGCGCACAGAAAGCTGGCTGACCGCGTTCCGTAGCCGAATGTTCGGCTGACTGCGGTTCTTTGTCGAAGGTTTGGCTGACCGCGGTACTGTACGCGGTCAGCCAAATTTGGCCCGTTGGACCCGCACAATGTACGATGCAACGTTTGTGAACATAGTGAGAGTGATAAGTGGAATCGATATGAAACGACAGTTTCTCTCTAATGATTTCTTTAGAGATGAAGTAGTACCTCGCATCAATTTTTTGCTGGAGTACTGGAATCGACCCCAATTTGCGGAAAGTGGATGCTACTCTCTAGATATTTTTGGAGTGAAGGTCTCATTAAGAGAGCTTGGCCATTGATGTTGTGCACCTGGGTGAACGGCCATAGAAGGGAAAACTTTCAAGCACATAATCTGAAGAATACGAATGAATCCTGGCGATTTTGGCCTTTCTATTTTTCAAAACGGTTTGTGCTGCGTTATTTCCAAAGATGAAAGGGGAAGTTTCTTGTCTGATGTTGAATTTGATCGCTAAAATGTCATCCACAAATCATCTGCAACTGTTACTGCCGTTATCAGCACGCCACGACGTCATTTCGACGGGCTGACCGCCGACCTTTCGCGGGCTGACGCATTGAAATCTGGCCGACCACGCTCAATTATTTGGCTGACCGCGGAGTTGGCTACGGTCCGCCAAATATTGGTACCGCGGTCAGCCCGCTTCACTGTCTGAGGCGCTCCGTGACCGCACGCAGGTTTTTGACCTCGACGATATTATTCCACGCTCGCATTGAGTGTGTTAGCCCATTCGCGCAGTCGTTTTTACAGCTGTAAGTGTTCTGTCAAAGTTTATTTGCATGTGTTTCTCTTCTTACTAGCGCCCATTCGGGACGCTGAAGTGGGATAGGACAGCCAATTGAGGTATGTGCAAAAGCCTCACACATGCGAAGTGCTTAGAAAATTAGCAAATAAGCGAAACTAATCATTAGCTGAGGTTAAGTGCAAAATCTTCCCTATAAATTGCGTATATTCTACGGGTCTGGCCGCCTCTCCGGCGTGGAGTCTCTCCCTAGCCTTGCTTGCAAATCCTTAATCACGCACCTACACCTTGATCACCTTGACTCCCGTTGTTCTTCGGGTGTACCGAGCGGGCGCCAGCAATCCTTCCATTTGTCCCTCTCGTGAGCCAGAGTTGTCCAGTGGATTCTGTCCGTTCAAGGGACAGAATCATATCTATCCATGAAGGACTTCGTAAAGAAGTCTGGTCATCGGGTCGGTGGTCTTCCTGTCGTGCGCTTAACGTTCCGTGGAGTCCAGTCGCTGACGGCTCTTGTCCAACGGTTGTCGTTAAGACGCATCACGTGTCCCCCCACCCCTCCGATCTTACTTAACTTGGCGTAAACGGCAGCTTCCCTGATCTTCGACTAATGACGCAGGGTGGAAGCCCGTATTCCAAACTAGTTAAAAATAAGAGTCTAACAGATAATAGTAGAAATAAGGGATGATAAACATGCCTGTGAAAAATTCTTGCTCATTTCATAAAGTAGCTTCGAAACCCAACCATCTCTCCCCCACCCCTTGCCTGCGTCAGTCACTTTTGTATACATATTTGCCTAAAATGAGAATCAATTATTCGAGCAACACACGGCAATTAATGCTTGATGATATCATGCTTGGAGGCCGATCTTCCAACACGCGTCGTCGAAGTAGGCCAGCATCTGTTCCGCTTCGCTGATGGTTGGTGTTATAAGAACGATGTAACTACTGCTACTAACGTATTTTTTCTTCTGTTTCAGTTGATTTGTTACTAATCCTAAAGCATCCCTTATCGTTCTGGTGGCACACCCTTATGGTGTATTCAATAAATAAATAAATAAATAAATAAATAAATAAATAAATAAATAAATAAATAAATAAATAAATAAATAAATGTCGTCAGCGAGGCGAAGATGGCTAAGTCGCGGGCCTCAACTTGCACTCCCATGCTATCCCATTTCAGTTTCCACATGACGTCTTCGAGAGTGGCGCTGAATAGTTTTGGCACACGGTGTCGCCTTGCCGAACCCCTCTCTTGACATCGATGGTGATGTCGTCGTAGAAAGGGGAAATCCTGGTAGTGAAGCCGCTGTAGAGATCACGAAATACCTTGATGTATTTCGCTTGAGTTCGACTCTGTTGAGACGGAAGCGGTGTTGGAAGCCCTGGTTGCCCACGGCTTCCAACACCGCTTCCGTCTCAACAGAGTCGAAGGCTTTCTTCAAATCAATGAACGTGAGACAGAGGGGCAACTTATACTCTCGCGATACTTCGATGAGGCTGGTGACGGTTTGTATGTGGTCGATCATACTGAATCCTTTTTGAAACCCTCCTTGCTCGCACGGCTGTCCCTCGTCTAGTGTCCTTTCGATCCTGTTGAGAATCACTGACGTGAAAACCTTATAGACGACGGACAGCAGGCAGATGGGGCGATAATTGCCAATTTCCTGCGGGTCTCCCTTCTTGTACAGCAACACGGTCCTGCTGGTCTTCCATTGGTTAGGTACCTTGCATTCCGACAGAAACCGCGTGAGAAGCCTAGCCAAGGTGGTGATGAGAATTGGCGGTAGGTTCTTCAGATGTTCCGGTCGAATCCTGTCGGGGCCCGGTGCTGTACGATTCTTCACTGACTTGATAGCATGTCGGATTTCTGAAGGGAGAACCGCTGGGACAACATACCCATCCTCCCCAAGATGGCATTGACGGAGGTGGACGTGGCTATCGAAGAGATCCGAGTAGAAGTCGTAGATGATCTTCTCCATTACCCGTCTTGATGAAGAAATTGTTCCATCTGGGCGCCGGAGGGCGGTCATCTTGGTCTTGCTATTGGCGAACTCTCGGCGGGCGCTGCGGATGCTTTTCCCTGCTTCTGCGGCTTCGGCCAACACTGCTGCTCGTCTCTCCTTGAGGTCTTCTTTTATCGCTTCTCTACAGGCGTTCTCCTAGGATCAATCTTGACGTTGGGGTCGCCAACGATGATCTTGTAGAATGTGTGCTCGTCCCTATAGAACTTCTCCAAGTCCATATAGAAAGCCTCAATCTCCTCTTCGTGGTAGACGACGAAGATTGACAAGGCCGGTACTGATCCACATCTTTTCAACACCGCAAACGTCCGATTCAAGTTGTCAGCTGTTCGAATGAATCGATGTACATGACCAAGTTCGTGTTGACGAGGACACCGACTCCACCAACTCCTCTACTGTCGCAGGTTTCAAGGAACAGTTCTTCTCCAGTGTCGAAGGTAGCGTTCAGTGGTCGGTGTCTCCTCGTCTAGGTCAGTCCGATGACGTCGTACCTGATCTTCCTGGCCTGCATCATCAAATCCTCGATGGAAGCCTCCGATGCAAGCGTGCGTGCGTTAAAGGTACAGACCGTCATCATAGTCCTTCTGGTTTTAGGCAGCCTAGATAACACTTCGGAGCTCGTCCTAACTGGCGCTGCCGTACCAGTAATTCTTCCGAGATCAGGGGAACACACTCTACTATTGCTGTGTCGAGCTTGAAAAATTTTAAGCCCACAGGAGATTGCTTGCTGGGCTCTATCCCCCCGTGGGAGGCTGGAGTGTGATTTTATCGGGAAGTTAGCCGGGCTTCCCGGGAGTGGACGATGGAGCTTATTTGTTGGAGGCGACTCCGAACCGCCTCCCTTTACCTCCCAGTCACTTGAATATAGGACTTTTGGTCGGATAGATGTGCAGGATACAAGCTGCAGACACGCAAGCACACCCATGCCCGCATGCATGAACATGCCCACGCGCTGACAGGAGGTGTGGATCGTTCCGACCCTCCAGAGACAGGGAGTCCATCCCCTTAATCCACCTGCGTCCCAAGGCGGGCACAAGGTGGCGTTTTGTCCGCGATTAGCCCCCTATCCGCCACCTGGGGACGCGCCACGTAGCCTCGCGACTAACCGACTGGGATCTCTCGCATAAGGGAGGTACGCACCTGCATGTAAAGTTAATTTCTGATGCTTTGGGGCGTGGAGTTCACGCATGTAATACAATCAGTATTTTGTACAGATAAATACAAATGTCAGTAAGCACACATCTTGGAAAATTGATGAGACTACAATGTAAACAGAGAAAAATCTACTATTGTGTCTTCAGTCGATGGTCAAGGTTTCACTAACTGAGTAAATAACCCAATCGTTCTGTGCGAGAAAAATTTTGATCTGATTTGACTTCTAGATTATGAGCCGACAAGCCTTAAGCCGCCGCTTCTATTAGTTCTTCTAGCTATAAACATGGAAAATTCAGCAGCATCAATATCAACCTTGCCCGTTAAAATTTTGAGCATCATTACTAAGTGATTTTTTGTTCTCCTACTTTTGAGCGTTGGCAACCCTAGTTTGTCCGTGGATTGTCGCGGCCACGTTAAATAAAGTTGTTGCATTTCGTCAAAACAATTGCATTTGTTGCAATCCATTGCTTTTTTTGCAATGCAGTGCATTATGATTGGTGTCATTGCATTTTTTTCAATGCATTGCATAAAATGCAATCCATTAAATTGAATGCATTGACAAAAATTGCAATGCATTGCAACGAATGCATTGCATTTGTTTTGGTTTAATCACCCAAGTTTGAGGTACTCAAACGCGTTGCGTCGTATCTGTTGCGGGGGAAAAATGCAAAGAAAATCTTTCTGATGAATTACATTAAATCTAATGCTTTAAATGAAATGTATTAAATGAAATGCATTAAATGCAATGCATTGACAAAAATTCACCGCATTGACAAAAATTGCAATGCATTGCAACGAATGCATTGCATCTGAATTGGTTTAATTACCCAAGTTTGAGGTACTGCCAAGCGTTGCTTCGTATCTAAAGCGGTGGAAAAAATGCTCCGCATTATTCAAACAAGTCAGTGCATAAAACTAAATGCATTAAATGCAAAGCGATGCACTTATTGCAATCTACTGCATTTTTTCAACAATATGTTGTATATTTTTCAATGCATTTATTTTCCATTGGTTCTCCCACCCAAGTATGGGATTAGGCTGCTATTAGACTCCACGCGAAGTATAGCACAGGGCTCCCGCGGCTACGCCTCGGCCAGTATTGCTAGTGGCGACGGCGACACCCTGTGCTATACCTCGCGTGGAGTCTAATAGCAGCCTAATGCAATGCATCGGTTGAGATGATCCCATACTTGGGCGGGAGAACCAATGGAAAATAAATGCATTGAAAAATATACAACCTATTGTTGAAAAAATGCAGTAGATTGCAATAAGTGCAACGCTTTGTATTTAATGCATTTAGTTTTATGCACATACTTGTTTGAATAATGCGGAGCATTTTTCCACCGCTTTAGATACGAAGCAACGCTTGGCGCTACCTCAAACTTGGGTAATTAAACCAATTCAGATGCAATGCATTCGTTGCAATGCATTGCAATTTTTGTCAATGCGGTGAATTTTTGTCAATGCATTGCATTTAATGCATTTCATTTAATACATTTCATTTAAAGCATTGGATTTAATATAATTCATCAGAAAGATTTTCTTTGCATTTTTCCCCCGCAACAGATACGACGCAACGCGTTTGAGTACCTCAAACTTGGGTAATTAAACCAAAACAAATGCAATGCATTCGTTGCAATGCATTGCAATTTTTGTCAATTCGTTCAATTTAATGCATTGCATTTTATGCAATGCATTGAAAAAAATGCAGTGACGTCAATCGTAAAGCATTGCAATGCAAGAAAAGCAATGAACTGCAACAAATGCAACTGTTTTGGCAAAATGCAACAACTTTATTTAACGTGACCGTGTGCGTGTATTTCGCGCGACACGAGCTTTCGGCGTTGCGTTTCACCAGCGCTTGCATTTCGTTTTGCATTTTTTCGCCTCATTCGAAATTATTGTTCGAATTTCGCGCGCATTGCATTCCGTATTGCATTCTCTTTTGCATTTTTTTCGCATTGCTTATGTTGTGGATTATCTTTGGAATTCTCGTTTGAATTTCGCGCGCATTGCATTCTGCATTGCATCCTCCTTTGCATTTTTTTCGCAACAGTTATATTTTGGGCTATCTTTCGAATTCTTGTTCGAATTTTGCGCGTATTGCGTTTCGCATTGCATTTTGTTTTGCATTTTTTCCACAATGTGTATGTATAAGAAAAGAAGAAGAGTTGACTTGGCGAGAAGTCCCCAACTGTCGGGAGCGGTGAGGAATGGAGGCAAGTCTTCTTAGAGCATTGCCTACTCTTCCTAAATAATGAAGCTAAGTAGTGCATTGGGAATATGGGATCATAATATAGCGATGTTTTTTTTTCATGTCATAACTTCTTAACTGAATCACCTCAACGATGCGGTACCGTCTTGATCGAAGATATCCTTTCGTCGTCTTTCGCCCATAAACTGGTCCCAGCCTCCGAACACTGCCCCTTACTACAGCATCTACTTCATCTCTCGACATGCATCTCGGATTGAGATTGATTCCGCGACGCTGTAATCAAATTCATTAAGCTTCAGACTATCAAAATTTCAAAGAAAATTCACTGCATACCTATCCTAATCTCTCTCTGGACTGTGCGCACCGAGACGTTCAAGTTAAGAGCTCTCTGAAGTTCAGAAGCTGACGGTATTCTGTTCATCTACAAGTCTCTGAATCAGGGATGAGCGGAAGTGAAATTCAAAAATTCGGAACTCGGAAGTCGGAAGCCCCAAAAAAGACCGGAATAACGGAAGTGCCGGAAGTCGGAAGTCGGAAGTACGGAGAGTCCAATGAGTACACATGCACATGCATATAGTGAAGGCTTTCAGGATTGGTGTAAACCATGTATTGTTAGAAAAATTGGCGTTCATTTTGCTAATTTTATCTAATTACTCTCATAAGTAGTGGTATCAATTCAGAACTGAAGGATAAATAAAAAATGAAGGATCGCTCAACAAAACCTAAGTGGTCGAGCAGGGCTGTAGCAAATTTGCCAGATATCAAAAATTCACAAGTTTTACACAACAGCCCTTTAGTGTGAATACATTATGTTCTGCACAGGAAAATGTCCTGTGGAGGAGAACGTTGAGTAGTATTGCCTATCTTCATATCAGTCCTCCCATTACAAGAGTGTTTTCCAGTTAATCATTGTGTTAAGTTTTAGTATCTTTTCAGCGGTACTCAGTGCGACTCTCCTACTTTGAAAGAACTAAGGGTTGCCTGATTTTGGTTTGAACCCATGTTGTTTAGCTAGCTAACATTATTATGCTTGAAGTAAATGAGAACGAACAACTTCAAATTTCTCATCGATTATTTCAAAAAGTGCTGAATTCTAAGTAGATCCTCTCTTATTCTTCGAATGAGTTTTTAGCAAAATGATTTCGTTAATATATGTACTGATGTGTAGTATCGAACCTACAGCAAAAACGTTGCGACTAGGATAACATAAATTCACATCCAAAGATTTCAGAAAAGAAAAACCATAACGAAAGTTTTGGTTAAAGACTGTTGCTACCCTGTATGACATCCCATCTAAGACAGCAAAACTTGCGTGTGCACGCTTAAGAAGCGTTACTTTTGGTTTGCCACTAGCCTACTGTGCACACAATGCCAGTCAGATCTTGAAAAACTGCACAAAAATAGCGGCAACCTTGAGATAAAACGCACTTGCATCACTTCAAGACTTCCGAAAACTTCCGGCTTTTTTCGCCATTTTTCGGAAGTCGGAACTCGGAAGTCGGAAGTCCAAAAAATACCGAAATGTCGGAAGTTTCGGAAGTCGGAAGTAGAATTCCGCTCATCCCTGCTCTGAATCGATTCCGTTGAGTACTCGTCCATGGCTGTTTGCGGAAGGATGCAGAATGACATCGTAAGTATGATGAAGTGAGCGGCATATCAGGGTGCTCCTCATATGTCCATTACACATGCCTCGTGCTGAGTCAAACATGCTATTATTGTTATTCTACAATCCTGAAAAGATACGAAAAATATCATCACGAATTCAAATAGATAACCCAAAACATATGCAATGCGAAATGCAATGCGCGCGAAATTTGAACAAGAATTCGAAAGATAACCCAAAATATAACTATTGCGGAAAAAATGCAAAAGAGAATGCAATGCAGAATGCAATGCGCGCGAAATTCAAGCGAGAATTCCAAAGATAATCCACAAGATAAGCAATGCGAAAAAAAATGCAAAAGAAAATGCAATACGGAATGCAATGCGCGCGAAATTCGAACAATAATTTCGAATGAGGCGAAAAAATGCAAACCGAAATGCAAGCGCTGATGAAACGCAACGCCGAAAGCTCGTGTCGCGCGAAATACACGCACATGACCGCGACAATCCACGGACACTAGTTGTTTCAATCTTTGTATCGCGCTTGGAATTGAGAAATAATCCATTTTAGAACACCTCATAATTAATTTACGAGTGAAATTGTTTTGTACGCTTTCCGGTAAATCCATATCTTTTTGTTTGTAGGGGTTGAATACTGTAGTTCCGCTTTCCATGATCGGACGTATATATGTTTTATATGCTCTAATTATAACATTTGCGTCTTTGGTTTCCAAAATTTTAAAGATGTTGTAAGTAAGTCCCAGGCTTTATTCACTAGATTCCTCTAATGTTGCTCGAAATTAAAGTTGCTATCAATGATATGACCTAGATCTCGAACTTCCTTAACATTTTCTAATCTTATATCTCCGATATAATATGCAACGTCTGCCAAACAATTTCCAATAGAAAAAACATGAGTTTTCTCAATAGCGAGGGGCAAGTCCCATCTTTTAGACCATCTATTAATTACTTCAATAGCCGCTTGTAGTCTTTCAGTGTCAGCCGCTGATTCTATGGTCTTATAAATTTTTATGTCGTCTGCATACATTTTACATGTAACTTCTAGAGCGAAAATGTCTTCAGGAATATCATACCTGTATGATAGAACCCCGCCCTGTGGAACGCCGCTGTAAACTTGGTATACAGGCGAGTATTTTTTACCAACTCGCACCTGGAATGTCCTATTCGAAAGAAAGTTTTCAGTCCAAGCTATGACTAAGGGATGTTCTCAGCTTGTCCATCAACTTTGCGTGCGGAACTTTATCGAAAGCTTCGGCAAAGTTGAAGTATATTACATCAATTCTATCCTTAGATTCTATGGCATTAGTCCAATCATTTGATGACGTGAGTACTGCAGTTTCGACTGATTTATCATTCAAGAAACCGAACTGACTTTTGGGGATTACACATTGTTGTTCCAGATGTTTTGAAATGCTCTTTCTCATTATCTTCTCAAAGAGTCTAGTGAAGATGGAAGTTATACTAAGAGCGCGTTAGTTCTTTGGATCGTTTAGAGGGGTTTTTTTGGTATTGGTCTGACAAAGCATGTTTCCATCGATTTGTACATTTCCTCTCGTATAAGCTAAGTTAAAGAAGTACTGCAAAGGAAATCCTATGGAAGGAATAATTTTCTTAATGAACGGAAACGGAAAAAAGTCGGGTGTAGTCGAAAAAGAGTTAGGCCATCTCTCTAGAAGTTTCATTATTTCTTCCTTGTGGAACCACAGTGTTGACCCCATATTCGGGTATTCCGGATCTAGAACAATCTGAAGAATTTAGTTTTCTCTTTACACTCAATCAACTTTTTCTCGAGATAAATATTATACTTTTCTATAGCCTCTTCAGTTCTGAGATTTGCTCCTTTGAACTTGTACCAACTTGTTGCATCTTGCTTGAGTAGATAAAGAGGGTTCGCTCCAAGCTCTCAAACGACCGAGTGACCTAGTGGACTGTCATGCACTTGCAAATAAAGGAGCGTACTCATTAAAGGCAGCACCCACGATAACCCTCATGTCCAGAATTCTGAATGTTTTGGAGTCTGTACGATAGTTCCAGTAATTCTACGCAAGCTGCACCGCCGAAGGTATCAGCGTTCCCAAGATTTAACAAGTTAGACTTGGTATCCGGGTATCCGCGGGGTGAGATGTGGCGCGATCAGCTGATTTCTGCCGCAGTCACTCAGTTCCCTGAGATAACGTTTGCTTTCCATGCTCATTTCCAGAAGTTTTACATTGTGATGATCTGATTCCCCCATCTACGCTCTTTCAATTGTTGTTAGACCGTATGACCGCTTCTTTTTCCCAGAACTTCCAAATTTTCAACTATGATATAAATTTCTGTTCGTTAGCTCTTTACACTTAATCATGAGTTTTGTTTCTTTTCTTGAGGCATGTCTCCGTGGTGAACATTCCATTTCCCTTTTGTTTGTGCTTTTTTTCCTCCAGGAAAGCTGGAGAATCAGTCGAAAAATTCGTTGACAGTAAAGGCAACGTCATCGACTTCCTTGATCTACTCCACGAGCATAACTCGGCCGAATTGCCATAATGCAGCAAATTGTAGCATCCAAAAACCATTTTAACATGAATTCTGACAAATTATGAAGCATTATTCATGCTCCACATAGTCAGGAACCCAAGAACGCTCTGAAACCTGAGTGACAAAGTTTTTCGTGTGTGCTGCCTTCAAAGAGCAACAGCGTGAGAAATTTCTGTTCCTCAGTAATAGAACATAGAATCATCAACATAGGATAATAGAACATAGAATCATAAACAAAGGCTAAGCTAGAAATCTCATTTCAGAGAGTAGCAGAGATAAACTTTTAAATATCCTTGGATTGGCTAATTTGGCTGATCAAACAAATCAGTCAGACTAGGCAGTTACTACCCTGCATGAGCACCAGTTCAGTTAACTAGAATTATTAAAATGATTAAAGTTCGTTTAAGAAAATTCTTCTGAATAATGCAATTCGTTACATACTGGATAAAAGGTATAGAACGGATCAGTAAGAGCATGATGCATAAAAGGAGAGATTCTTTGAAGAAAATAAACTAGTTTCCACAATACTCCAGCGATTCGTTGTTGCATACATTGCACTGACTTTCGACAATGGCGCAATGGCTCTCATGAAATCACGTGTTACAGTTGGTGCATTTTATCCAAGGGAACTTCTCTTCTGTTGTTCCAGCAGGCTCAGCGCGGAAGCATGCACCACATACCAACACGTCCTTCGAGGAGAACGGTGAGGGAGCGACATGCAATCTTTCTTTCATTTCTTTTCTTTGGGCCTTACAGCGTTTCGCTGAAATACAGCAATATTTTTGGATAGCAGTTGAACTCATTAAAATAAGTTCATTACCGTTATTAGTCGTACTGGTGTTGCGTCAGCGGGTGCAGGCCCTCTAATCTTTAAGGAGTGTCGCGCTGCTATCCTTGGCGCGACCTTCCTCGACCTAAGGCGGTTTCTTGTTTCTTCGCATTTCTTCCCTATACGCATCATGTCGCTCATTACGCTGCAGAGGTGGTCGGCGGCTTCTGTCGCCGGCTCGTCTATTATTTGTACAAGCATTGAGTGGATGTTACTGTACTTCTGCAAATATAAGTTTATCGTAGTTTAAATTGAAAACCATCATTGAAACCTCACCATTTCAATCAGTTGAAGCGTCTCACGATTTTTGTCGGACAGAGATTGAGCCGGTGCAACTGAATCCGACTGCACTTCTCCAGTTTCAACGCGTACAGAACTCGGTTGCAAATCGGGCTGTGGTTCGATTTGGATGGCACTCCCAGATGAATCTGTACAAGTTTCAATTGATTCGAATGCAGCCGCTTTCGGGAGTTCGTGATACGGTAGCCGGATACTAAAACGTATTTGTACAAGATGGTTGAATTTAGAGTTATAAAGTTGATGTCGCACCTACGCGCGGAGGAGTACAGTAGTACAGTATGTATATGCAAGCAACTAATCCCTGCTTTTCGGTCTCCATTGCACTCGCACCAAAACGCATAAGGACATGTGGCTTGTGGCAATGGCTGTTAACCTATGTAAAGATCTTTAACAAGCGCTAGGAATTCTCTACAAAACTTCACTTACCACTGCACATGGACAAAGGTCTTGTTGCACATTACTTTTTCTACAGGTCACATTCCATTTTCCTTGTTCAACTACTTCTATGGCTTCTTGGTTGTCACCATAAGCGTTCACAGCTTTTACGTGGTTCAAATGTTGTCTCTAGAGTCGATGGCGCCCCTCTACTAGATTTCGTGCTTCCTTAAAGGCAGCAGGAGC